>JASPKZ010004208.1:512500-805000 GCA_030220185.1 Diploptera punctata | reverse complement strand
ACTTATTGATTGTCCATACCTCACTTCCATACATTGCAACAGATTCCACCAATGTTTTACCAATATATTTTTTTGTGTCTTTCCAAATATGCTTATCCCACCATATGGAATTTAACGATGATATTAGTTTGCTACTCAATTCAATTCTATGTTTTATGTTCTCTTTGCCTATACCTTCAATGTTATCCATAATTATTCCCAAATAATTAGTTTATCAGAAATGTAAAAAAAAATCAAAATTTTGAAAACTGTAAGAATCGACTCTAGACGGTGTATCCGTGATTTATAATCCATAAAATTCGGTCTAAATCGAAAATTTGCCGATCGAGTACTCAAAGGCTATAGCCTTGCACAATTTTTGCAAGTTTTCAAATTCTGGATTTTTTAAACATTTTTTTGTAAAAAAAAACAAACATTATAGCCTTGGAATACTCGATCGGGAATTTATCGATATAGACTACTTTTTCCGCTTTACAAATCCCGGACACACACTGTTGACTCAATTTTTGCAGTTTTCAAAATTCCAAAAATGTATCACATTTATGGGTAAAAAACACTAAGATAGCCTTGGAATACTCGATAGGGAAATATTCGATACAGAACGGGTTTTCTGCATGGGAAATCTCGGACACACCTCCTAGACAGAATTTTTGCAGTTTTCAAAATTTCGAAATTTTTTTAGATGTTTGGTAAAAACACAAACCTTGGAATACTCGAGCGACAAATTTGAGATTCAGAACAGATTTACTGCATTATAAATCTCGCACAAACCCTCCAGACTCAATTTTTGCAGTTTTTAAAATTACGTAAATTTTGACTTTTTTTTTGGAAATACACCAAGACTATAGCCTTCGAAAACTCAATTTTGAAATTTTGAATTTAGAGCGGACCTTTTGCATTAGAAATCCCAGGCACACCCTCAAAAATAGTATTTTTGCAGTTTTTGAATTTTCGAAAAAATTGACATTTTTTGCAAAAACGCTAAGACTACAGCCTTCGAAAATTCAATTTTGAAATTTTGGATTTAGACCAAATTTTTTGCATTATAAATCCCGGACACACCTTCTAGATACTCTTTTTGAAGTTTTTCAAATTTCGAAAATTTTGATATTTTTTGCAAAAACAAAAAGCCTTGGATAACTCATTTTTTAAATTTTGGATTTACACCGGATTTTTTGCATTATATATCCCCGATGCACCCTCTAGATAGTATTTTGCAGTTCTTCAAATTTCGAAAACTTTGATATTTTTGAAAAAAAACAAGACTACAGCCTTGGAAAAATCAACTTTGAAATTTAGGATTCAGACCGGATTTTTTGCAATATAAATCATGGATACAATCTCTAGATAGTATTTTTGCAGTTTTTGAAATTTCGAAAATGTTGACTTTTTTGGAAAAACGCCAAGATTGTAGCATTGGAAAACTCAATTTTCAAATTTTGGATTTAGACCGGAATTTTTGCATTACAAATCCCGGACACGCTCTCTAAATAGTACTTTTTCAATTTTTGAAATTTGGAAAATTTTGACATTTTTTGGAAAAACACAAAGCCTTGGAAAACTCAATTTTGAAATTTTGGATTTTGACCGGACTTTTTTTCATTACAAATCCCGGATGCTCTCTATAGATAGTATTTTTCAAGTTTTTGAAATTTCGAAAACTTTGATACTTTTTGGAAAAACACCAAGAGTATAGCTTTGGAAATCTCAATTTTGAAATTTTGGATTTAGACCACATTTTTTGCATTATAAATTCCGTACACACCCTCTAGATTGTATTTTTGTAGTTTTTGAAATTTCGAAAATTTAGACATTTTTTGGAAATACTTCCAAGACTATAGCCTTGAAAAACTCAATTTTGAAATTTTGGATTTAGACCAGACTTTTTGCAATAGGAATGCCAAACACACACTCTAGTTCTAGATAGTACTTTTGTAGTTTTTTGATTTTCGAAAATTTTGACATTTTTTGGAAAAACCCAAGACTACAGCCTTCGATAATTCAATTTTGGATTTAGACCGGATTTTTTTCATTATAGATCCCGGACATCCTCTAGATAGAATTTTTGCAGTTTTTGAAATTACGAATTTTAAAAATTTTTTTTGGAAAAACACCAAGACTATGGCTTCAGAAAACTCGATTCGGAAATTATGGATTTAGACCAGATTTTATTAATCATAAATCCCGGATACAACCTCTAGATAATATTTTTGCAATTTTTGAAATTTCGGATATGTTGACATTTTTTGGGAAAACTCAATCTCGAAATTTTGGATTTACTATGGATTTTTTTAATAGAGATCCCGAATACACCCTCTAGATTGTATTTTGCAGTTTTAGAAATTTCGAAAATTTAAACATTTTTGGAAAAACTTCCAAGACTATAGCGTTGGAGAACTCAATTTTGAATTATTGGATTTAGATCAGACTTTTTGCATTAGAAATCCCGAACACACCATTTAGATAGGATTTTTTCAGTTTTTGAAATTTGGAATATTTTGATTTTTTTGGAAACACCCAATACTATAGCGTTGGAAAACTCAATTTCGAAGTTTTAGATTGACACCAGATTTTTTGCTTATAAATATCCAACACACCTTCTTGATAGTATTTTTGCAGTTTTTGAAATTACGAAAATTTTGACATTTTTTGGAAACACATAATGAAAACTCAATATTGAAATTTTGGATTTAGACCGGATTTTTTGCATTATAAATCCCAGATACCTTTAGATAATATTTTTCCAGTTATTGAAATTTCCAAAATTTTGAAATTTTTTGGAAAAACACCAAGACTATATATAGCCTTGGAAAACTCAATTTTCAAGTTTTGGGTTTAGACCGGAGTTTTTGCATTATAAATCCCAGACACACCCTGTAAATAGTATTTTTGCAGTTTTTGAAATTTCGAAAATATTGACAGTTTTTGGAAAAACTTCCAAGTCTATAGCCTTGGAATACTCAATTTTGAAATTTGGATTTAGACCAGATATTTTGAATTATAAATTCCGGATACACCCCCTAGATAGTATTTTTGCAGTTCTTGAAATTTGGAATATTTTGACATTTTTTGGAAAATCACCAAGACTATAGCCTTGGAAATCTCAATTTTGAAATTTTAGATTTAGACCGGACTTTTTGCTTTAGAAATCCTGGACACACTCTCTAGATAGCATTTTTGCAGTTTTTGAAATTTCAAAAATTTTGACATTTTTTGGAAAGACACCAAGACTATGGTATAGCTTTCGAAAACTCAATTTTAAAATTTTGGATTTAGACCGGATTTTTAAATTATAAATCCCGGATACACGCACTAGATAGTATTTTTGCAGATTTTGAAATTTTGAATATTTTTACATATTTTCGAAAAACACCAAGTCTATAGCCTTGGGAAACTCAATTTTGAATTTTTTGATTTAGACCGGATTTTTTGCATTAGAAATCCCGGACAGACCCTTCAAATAGTATTTTTGAAGTTTTTCAAATTTCAAAAATTTTGATATTTTTTGGAGAAACACTAAGACTATAGCCTCCGAAAACTCAATTTTGAAATTTTGTAGTGAGACCGGAATTTTTGCATTATAATTACAGCCTCTAGATAGTTATTTTTGCAGCTTTTGAAATTTCGAAAATTTTTACATTTTTATGAAAAACGTCCAAGACTATATACGCTTGGAAAACTCAACTTTGAAATTTGGGATTTATACCGGACTTTTTGCATTAGAAATCCCAGACACACCCTCTAGATAGTATTTTTGAAGCGTTTGTAATTTTCAAAATTTAAAATTTTTTGGAAAAACACCAAGACTATAGCCTCCGAAAACTAAATTTTGAAATTTTGGATTGAGACTGGGTTTTTTAAAATTATAAATCCCGGATACAGCCTCTAGATAATTTTTGCAGTTTTTGAAATTTCGAAAATTTTGACATTTTTTGAAAACACCAAATTTATAGCCTTCAAAAATTCAATTTTGAAATTTTGGATTTAGAATGGATTTTCTGCATTATAAATCCCGGACGCACCCTCTAGATAGTATTTTTGCAGTTTTTGAAATTTCGAATATATAGACTTTTTTTGGAAAAACATCAAGACTATAGCCTTGGAAAACTCAATTTTAAAATTTGGATTTACACCGGATTTTTTGCATTAGAAATATCGGACAAACCATCTAGATAGTATTTTTTGCAGTTTTTGAAATTTCGAAAATTTTAACGTTTTTTGGAAAAACACAATACTATATATAGCCTTGGAAGACTCAATTTTGAAATTTTGGATTAGACCGGATAGTTTGAATTATAAATCCCGGATACACGCTCTATATAGTATTATTGCAGTTTTTGAAATTTCGAAAATTTTGACATTTTTTTGGAAAAACACCAAGACTGTAGCCATGGAAAACTCAATTTTGAAATTTTAGATTTAGACCGGACTTTTTGCTTTAGAAATTCCGGACACACCCTCTACATAGTATTTTTGCAGTTTTTGAAATTTTGACGTTTATTGAATGAAAACCAAGACTATGCCCTTTGATAACACAATTTTGAAATTTTCAATTTTGACCCGATTTTTTGCTTAGAAATCTCAGACACGCGCTTAGATTGTATTTTTACAGTTTTTGAAATTTTGACTTTTTTGGAAAAACACCAAGGATATCTATGTTTTGAAATTTTGGATTTAGACTGTATTTTTTGCATTAGAAATCCTTCTAGAATGTATTTTTGCAGGGAATTTATACATTATAAATCCCAGATGCAGTCTCTAGATTGTATTTGTGCAGTTTTTTAAATTTTTGACTTTTTTGAGAAAATACTTTAGTGTTTATCCAAAAAAGTCATATTTTTGAAATTTCAAAAACTCTTATAATACATTCTACAAGGACTTCTAATGCAAAAAATTCTGTCTAAATCCAAAAATTCAAAATCTTGTTTGGTGTTTATCCAAAAAAATACCGGTATCAAAAATTTCGAAATTTCAAAAACTGCAAAAATGATATCTATGGGGTGTATCCGGGATTTCTAACGCAAAAAATCCGGACTCTTACTTTAAGGGAGGAAAGGAGATTACATGTATTTGAGAATAAAGTACTTAAGAAAATTTTTGGACCAAAGAGAGATGAACAAACAGGTGAATGGAGAAGACTATATAACAATGAACTACATGGTCTTTATAGGAAGCCAGATATAATAAGAACAGTTAAGTCTCGTAGACTGCGATGGGCAGGACATGTTGCACGTATGGGGAATGAAAAACTTGCATGGAAGCTTCTTGTAGGAAAGCCAGAGGGAAAACGCCCAGTTGGTAGACCAAGAACGAGGTGGGAGAATAACAATAGCTATGATTTGAGGGAAGTAGATTATACAGGGAATGATTGGAAAACATTAGCTCAGGATAGGGATGTATGGAGAGCTAATGTCCGCGCAGCCATGAACCTACAGGTTCGATAGTGCCAGTGAGTAAGTAGGTAAGTATTGTTAACAAAACTGCTATTTTAACTTAATTGATATTTATCTCTCAGTCTCACTTCTCATTAACTTTATGAATACATTTTTTTATAAACATTTTATTTTCTGTACCACATTTGGGCTTCTTTCATACGTTTAACTTTTCTCTGGATCTGCAGTACTCCATACAGAAGTGCCTCTGCTGTCGGAGGACAGCCTGAAATATAACAACATAATGAAATATATACATAGCCCCAATTTCAAATAAAATATCTACACACTTCAAAAAGTTGAACATTAATGTGGCATTTAAAACTAATAAAACTTTACAAAATATAATAAAAAACAATAAAGCATTATTACGACACTGTAACACTGTAATTAAACCAGAGTGCTTCTATGGAGCAGAAACATTAATTTTGAACGGAAAAAAAGATATCGAAAATATAGTGAAAAAAATAATGCAAAATTATAAGAAAAGTTTTAGGTCCACAAGTCATAGGTGAAGCATTTAGACTCAGAAGTAAAAAGGAAATAAAAATATATACAGACATTCATAGTGATATTAGAAAACGAAGGTTAAAATTTTATGGCCATATTAAACGAATTAACTCAAATAGGCTTACAAAACAGATAATGGAATTCTATGAAAACAGAAGTAAAGCTCCAGTGGATACTATGAAGTCAAAAAGGACTTAAAATCGGCAGGAATTACTAAAGAAGATATCCCAAACAGAGATATATTTAGAATTAAGGTGAATAAGTGGCAAGTTGACCAAGAGGACAAACCGAAGAAAAAAACTGGAACAACTTGAACAGATGATAGGAAACAAGCTCATAGCAAAAGAATGAAAGAAATTTGGGCTCAAAGGAAACGCCTCTAAGTACTTGGCGCAGTCCTACATGGGTTCATCCGCAATAAAAAAAAAGCATTTGGTGCGTGAGAATTACAATGTATATAAGAGAAAAATTTGCGTCTAGATTGGATCTCGTCCCAGTAGCTCAGTTAGTAGAGCATTTGGTACGGAAAATCAAAGGTCCCCGCTTTGAGTCTCGTCTGGACAAAATTTTTCTCTTCAAATTTAATTTATTCTTCAGTGAGAAGTGTTAAATTAATAATGAAAACATCAATAGGTTAAGGAAGTTTAGGTGAAATAAATACCTGGTACATAAACATCTACAGGAATGAGCCTGTCGACACCACGGACGACAGAATATGAATAATAGTAATAACCTCCTCCATTTGCACAACTGCCCATTGAAAGCACCCATTTTGGATCAGGTATCTATAACAGTAAATACTTTAAAATTAAATTGGAAAAATACACTTCACTCATAGGATGAATTCTTTGTGTGTTCATTCCCTAAGTTAGCATCTCATCCTCTTGACAGTGGATAGATGTGATCAAATCCTGCTCATCTAGAGTAATAACGCCATAATTTGAAAAAAAAATATAATCCCTCGATGATGATGATGTTGATGATAGTTATTTTCTATTCAGAAAATTATTAGAATAAGAATTAGATTAATCGTGATTATTTCATACCTCATACTTCTATATTTCTTTAAATACAGCACTGCAGTATCGGCAATTTCTTATCACCATCATCAGCTGTTTTCACAATTGTCAATTTTTACTTTTGTTGATAATTATCCAAACTGTCATCTGATGTTCTTTTAAAGAATTATTTTCTAAACTGCCATCTGGTGTTCATTTTAATGAATCATTTTCTAAACTGCCATCTGTTGTATTTTTGAAGAACTTTGTAATCAAGCTAGGTTCATCTGGAATTTCGAAGTTCATAGTTCTAGTATGTTTTTTTTTGAATATATATTTTTTCCCAAACTGTTAAATCTAAAGGTTTTGATAGATGTTTCAAAAGTTTTGCTTCTTTTTCAATCATATGATGCTCTAATAAACTATGTGCTGCTATAGCTGATTTTTCAATTTCTCCATTCTTTATATTTCTGAAGTGTTCTTTTTTACGAGTTTACAAATTCCTTTTTTTTTTTCCCCCTATATATATCCTGTTGCAATCTTTGCAATCAATTTGATAAATTCCAGATTTTTTGGTTGTCTGGGATGTTAAATTTATTATTAGTTAACAGAAGATTATCCAGGATAAATTTGTTAATTGGAGCCAATGTTATATTAAATTTTCTGAAATTCTGTTAACTAATAATAAATTTAACACCCCAGACAACAAACCGATGTAGTTTTGAAACCTTGCCGTATACCTTGCTGCTTTATCCAAGATGTCGGACCTTGAAGACTTCGATCATGTTTTCGGTATACGAAGAGAAGAGGAATTTGATAGAGTCTACCAAAGAATTCAACTGGAAGAACAGGAGAATCGGCGAAATACTGCACGATGCAGACTTCGTCGTATATGATATTATTTGCGTTCCTTTAGCAGACAAAAATAATGGAAGTGGTTTTATTGCTGAGAATTCTGGGTAATTTCTTGCCAATATTACGAAAATGACGACTTTCATGCATGACCAGTTAGTGGGTCGCTAATTTGATCTTTGCACTTGCTCACGGTGAGTCAGCTAACCAGTGATTGGAAGTAATTTGAGTAGAGACTAATGTTCCTATAAAAATTAAATAAAAAAGAGACTAATGTATTTGCATGCGGCCCTAAATGTCTTAATTTTTAGAACTTTATCCAAACAAATAAATAAAACAGCATTGGTCTTGTAAGAGCTGATGTATATGCATGTTTCAGAGCTTCCAGTACTCTCTATGGACAATTATGTAACTACAAGTACTGAATACTGATGGAAACATCATCTAGAAAGAATGACTTCAAATCAGATCTCCAAAGCTGTTTATAATTATATACCAAGAGGACAAAGATCACTGGGCCGTCCTATGAAACGCTGGAGGGAAAATTTTCTATAGGATCGTAACAGGCCTTGGCCTAATACTTGGAAGGAAGAAGAGTACTGAATACTTGCCCAACTAAATTCCTGGGTCTGAATAATTGCTTTATTTGTGAAGACTTAATCTAAAATATTAACTCTTACCTGGTCATATACTTTGCGTATTGCTGGAGCCATTTTGTTAGTTACGGTACCAGCTACAATCATGAGGTCAATCTGGCGAGGTGAAGCACGGAAAACAACTCCAAACCTGTCCATGTCATATCTAGGGGCTGCAAATTGCATCATTTCTACTGCACAGCATGCCAAACCAAATGTCAGTGGCCACAATGAACACTGTAAACACATAAATACAATGCATACTTTTTAAATCAAGAAATGAAGATTACGTTATGGAAATCAGACTAACCATCAATTGGCTGCAGTTAATAAAACTAGAGAGATAAATGTGCACTTGGCCAGGATTTGAACCCAGACCTCTTCTTTTTGCAAAGCTTGGATTCAAGTCTCAGTTCAGATGGATATTTTTCTGTCTAGATATGTTAAATCAAGTTACATTCAACTAAAACCGAGTTTTAGAATTCCTTAAAATATTTTAGGAATATGTTATGGATTTAATACTTGACATAGAAATTCTCTAAACCAGGAATCGAACCATGGACCTCCACTTCTGCAGACTAGTGTGCAGCCCACTACATCATTCCAGACCTGGCACAACCATTAATAATTCTTTCCACAAATACAAATCTATAATTCTCGTTCGTCCACTGTCAGGTAGGTGACACAACTATCGCAACGGCCGGCTTCGTTATTGTGACACCTACCTGACAGCCGACGAAATGAGAATTATAGATTTGTACATGTGGAAAGAATTGTTAATGGTTGTGCCAGGTCTGGAATGGTGTAGTGGGCTGCACACTAGTCTGGAGAACTAGAGGTCCACGGTTCGATTCCTGGTTCAGACATTAATTTTTCTTTTCACAAAATCATTATAATATGATCCATTATTGGAACTGGGTTAAAATAACAGTATTGGAAAATGTTAAATAGAAATTCTCGTCTGAAAATTACATCTTCAGTATTTTCTTCTTCTTCTTCTAATTCATGACATTAGGCCTTTTGACCTGTTTTCACATCAAGTGGGATTTAATGAATCTTCCCATCTAGTAAATGGGCATCCAACAGTTCTATGTCCTATTGGTTTGTACTTTAGATAATAGCTGGGGGATTCTATCTGTAGGCATTCTTTTAAGATGTTCATACCAGTTGTTTCTCATATTGTCCATTCTATTGTTAAATTAAAAATATTTAAGTCTTCCTTAATATCTTCATTTCATTTTTGTCCAAAATTGTCACACCTGCTACTGAACGTAAGAACTTCATTTCTAGAGTTTCTATTTTCCTTCTGTCTGAACGGTTAACAGTCCAATTTTCACTTACATATGTTAAGACAGGCACTGCCATAATTTTATAAAATTTTGTGTGCTCCCCTCGAAGTTTTATTTTTCAGTGTCCGTTTTATAGTGCCACATATTCTATAACATTCATTTAATTAATTTTCAGCAATTTCTCTAACATTAAAATAAACTGTGCATTACCAAAACAAAGCAGTGGTCGAGAAAATACTGAAGATGGAGTAATTGGTCAGAAACCGGTCGAAAAAGAAGATAAAATATGAGGTGAGGCGAATTTTATTAATAATAAATTCTGGTTTATGCTTTTATACTCATGAGGAAAGATCTCAGGATTCGAACCATGAACATCATCTTGTAAAATCTGTTATAGGACATAAAAATGCCCCTAGTTAAATACTATTATATGAATCTCAGGAAATTATAATGATTGTCTGTATTTGCTGGAATAACAACAAATGTGCTGAAATTCTAAAGGATAGTAAATGATTTTTTGCAGAACTGATGTATAAGTATGGGGGCACGATGTAGCATAATGGTTAAGGCACTACGCTACAAGCCGGAAGGTCGAAGGTTCGAGTCCCGAGGGGTCAGGCTTTCACAACTGACCCAAAACCTTATGGCAGAATATGGCATGGGGTCGACTCAGCTCTAAAACAGAAATAAGTTTCAGATGCTTGTTCGGGGGGGGTGTTCAAAGATGCAGTAATGCAGGGCTGACAACCCGGCTGACATCAAATGCTGATTGTCTATAAAAAGTGGGAGCCTTAACCTTCCATCACCCCAAAGGCCTCAATGGGATTACTTTACTTTACCTGATGCATAAATATAATTACCAAAACCACATAAGATGCGGTTTACCTTATCAGACATCTGAATGAAAACTGCACTGAATTGGTATAAAAATAAGAAATAAAAAGGAAGAAAGAATGAAGGAAAGACAAATTTTAAAATGAGAAACAAAAATGCACGACTTACTTTGCGTCCCCAGTTCACTAAGTCATCTAATCTGGCACATGCATAGTCAACAGTATCGCATGTCTCTTGGAAAGGAGAGTAAATTCTTTTCTTTCCTGGAAACACAACATAATAATATATCATAAATATATAAAATTTTAAAAATAAATAATAATAATAATAACACTAGCCAACAAAATTTTACTTTTTTTCTGTAACTGGCATGGAAACAGCTAATCTTTATGTTTTCAGGTGTGCTGATAATGAAAATGCAAGATTAGCTCTCGTTTTGAAGTTATGCTAACTTTACGTTATTCCTTATATGAGCTTATGCATATATTTACCTTGTTATCCTTGAAGGAAGGTCACTGAAGGTGCAACCGCTTTACCTGGCATTTGTAATTTTCTGCTGGTGATTTCCTAATTAGCGTCCAGCAACAATCGACTAACATTGATGCACTCCACTTTTCCTGGTATCTCATTTTAATGTTCGAAATTTGCTTGTGGAAGCGTTCCTCGCGCTCGTTGCTTACAGCTCCACAGTTATCAGGAAAAAAAGTCCAAGTGGGAATCTAAGAAATGTAACTGTAAGGACATGTTATACCCCAGTCTATCGCAGTAGTGCAGAAGATTTGCCACAAGATCCTTATAGTTTTCTGCTCTCTTATTTCCTTAAAAGTTTGTTGACACTTGATCAAAGGCATCCCAAGCTAACTTTTCATTACCTGTCAGGATGGTGTTGATATGCTCATCTTTGTACATTTTCCGTATCTGGGGACCCACGAAAATCAACTCTTTCTTCGTCTCACTAAGCCATGGAAATTACTGGCGCAAATAGATAAATGGTTGTGTCCATGGCCTTAATGAAGTTTTTCATCAGGCCCAATTTTACATGAAGAGCAGGGAGAATTACGTTCTTGGATTCGACAAGTGCTTCTTGCATAATATTATGAGGTCTGTTTCAAGTGATTAATACTTAGGCCAATCTTTCTTTATATAATGTAGTGCTATGGCTGGCTATCCCAGAGGCACTGGAAGCAACAGAACTTGATATGGCCCTGTGTAGCCCAAGTAGTATGCCTATGATTTTCAGATCCCCCAGAAATCTGCCATTTAAACTTGTCATAGTTCAATCACAATAACAACTGTTTCATGTTAACATATGTTTCTTTCATGTAAGGTCCATACCCAATCGGAATCGATGGTAACACATTGCCATTATGCAGTAGAACACACTTGCGACTTAGGAGTCGATGAACACCCTCCACTCAACACTTTTATAGTTTTTATTATTGATTTCGTACATCTCAATGATGGATAAATCATATTTGAAGAGAAAAATTATACGCTCAGACCGGGTTCAAGTCCCGGTCTGAGCGTATAATTTTTCTCTTCAAATACTTTTATAGTTAATGCTCATAGCTGCAATTAGTCCTAAAATAGAGTAATGTAAGTATTGGCTTTAAAATTTTCTATTAAAGCTGTTTACTTTATTTTTTCCAGGATGGATGCATTGTAAAACATGTTACATGTAGCAATACGCTCTTCTGCATCGAGACATACATAGTAATGATGTCATCATTTTGGCCTTACTTTTGAACATTGAAGTTTGAAATTTTGCACACACATGTGTGCACTTCTCAGGGCTGCATGCAAATACATTAGTCTCTAATAATAATTAAATAAATTGTGATTTTTTCTTACCTCATACATCTATGTTTCTTTTAACACAGCACTGCAGTATCGGCGACACTTTGTCGTCATCGTCAGCTGTTTTCACGACTCGTGAAAACAGCTGACGATGACGACAAAGTGTCGCCGATACTGCAGTGCTGTGTTAAAGAAACATAGATGTATGAGGTAAGAAAAAATCACGATTCATTTAATTATTATTAATTGAACCTCATAATGTTAAAAATTCCCAAATTTAATATATAAACATTAGTCTCTACTCAAATTACTTCCAATCACTGGTGAGCTGACTCACCGTGAGCAAGTGCAAAGATCGAATTAGCTACCCACTAACTGGTCATGCATGAGAAAGTCGTCGTTTTCGTAATATTGGCAAGAAATTACCCAGAATTCTCAGCAATAAAACCACTTCCGTTATTTTTGTCTGCTAGAGGCACGCATTTACGCTTGTGTCCCACAAATAATACCATATGACGACGTCTGCATCATGCAATATTACGTCGATTCTCCTGTTCTTCCAGTTGAATTCTTTGGTAGACTCTATCAAATTCCTCTTCTACACGTATACCGAAAACATGACCGAAGTCTTCAAGGTCCGACATCTTTGATAAAGCAGCAAGGTACGCGGCAAGGTTTCAAACTACATCGGTTCCCATCGATTTGTTCACGATTCGTTTATCTGCTAAGTCACCTCGCCAGGTAGCTTAGGAATTTCAACAATTATTATCGCATGAACAGATTTTTGAGTATGTAAAAATGTATTTGGATGCAACTTTCTCAGCAGAGTACAGGCAGAGAATGACTTTTACGTTCTAATGCGTTCATAGATTCGACCCTTAGTATATTTCAGTTGATTTCGTGATCTGTGTGTTAACACAGGGGGGTGCAGGGTGCCTGAACTTAGAAACAAGGGATTTTCAGAAAAAATCCCAATTTCCATCAATTTTTTCCCACTTTGGGTACATGATAGGACATTTGAATGATACCGTTTAAGAGACTGTTATTTTCTAAAGAGAGTGAGGTTCAAAGCATGATCCTAGGATAAGTAGTGATGTTGTGCTGTAGCTGCTTGCCTGAAATTAACCTAAACAAAATCATAATTTAAAAGGGTTAAATGCTCCCACTTTAACTTGGAAACTTCGAGCTTTTCATTGTCGTTTTCATTATCAGTGTGGTCGATATAGTTACGAAACATTTACTTCATTCCAGTTACATTTTCACTGTTGACTAGTGTAATTTATATGTTGGATCACATTGCAGCATGTCTGTACTTTCTGACTAACAGTTTGGATTTAATACCTGTGGCATTGAAAATTTTAACACTAAGATTGTTAATCTCAGGTGAAGTTGATGTACAATTTCTGATTACAAAAAATCTTGATTCAATAAATTAATAAGTTGTTTATAAAACCAAAGGTCCATTAAATTGCAAATACTGGATTTTTTAAAATAAATCATTTTCAGAAGAATTGATATTTTAATGAGAGAGACTATATGTACATTTTTTTGAAAAGAGAAATCAATGCTTAAACTGGGAATCGAACCACAGACTTCTGACTCCATGCATCAGCATACAGTCCATTACACCATTCAAGAGCCAATACAAATGTTAAATTTTCCCTTCTCTTAAGTCAGAAAGCAAATAGCTAGTGGTGTTAACAACGGCATCAGATGACTTCTATTCAAAGCACTTTTAACAAGAATTTTACATTACTTTTAAGCAGTAAAGCTTAATATTTTGATGTTGTATTTAGTTTCATATATTATCTGAAAGTTAATAAAAGAATATAATAAATGTGGACTAAAGGTGAATATGGAAATAACCAAGTATATGGCTATAGGAAACATCCGTCAAGATTTGATACTGGAAGATGAAATGGGGGTAATTAAACACATAGAGGAATAAAAACATTTGGGAGTAAAAATTACAGAAGATGGGAAGCAGGAAAAGGAAATAAGATTAAAGCTAAAGATAAACTCAGGAAAATATGTAATATCTGCCCTGAATGGAATATTATGGGATAAACATATCAAAAGAGAAACTAAAATTAAAATTTTTAAAACAATAGTTAGAAGTATTATGACTTATGGTTCAGAGGTTTGTACTATAAATTATCAGATGAAAAGAAAATGGACTACTGGAGAAGATCTGCTAGGATATCAAGGAGAGAGAAAATTATAAATGATGTTATAAAAGAGAATATGAATGTACAAAACTCAATTTTAAAATTTATCCAAGAAAAGCAACTAAAATGGTACGGGCATATTAGGCGAATGGAGGATGAAAGATTACCGAAGAAAATAATGGAATGGACACCATCAGGAACGAGAAGGAAAGGACGACCAAACCTCACATGGATCCAAGGGATTACAGAAACTTTGAAGGACTGGGAAATAGAGGAAGAAATGTGTTATAAAAGAGACGAATGGAGGAAAATTATAAAGCGAAACTGAAGACAAATCATTGGTGCCGGGAAAATGTATCAACATTGTTAAAACTGGAAATATATATATATATATTTAGTTCAACTTATTCCAATTTATTTTTTAAAAAATAAAAAATTAACACTTGAACCAGTAATTAAACTCCAAAATGGTGTAATGAACTGCTCGTTGACAAGTATAGTCAGAGGTATGGGATTCAATTTCCGGTTCAAGCATTAATTTTTTTTTTAAATTTTACTGAAATATGTGAAACTAAATATAACATAAATAATCCACCGCTGTGGTCTCGAGGTAGCATGCTGCCTTGTCATGCAGCAGGCCCAGGTTCGATCCCCAGTCGGGACAGTTTTTCTGGGTGAGGTTTTATCGGGGTTTTTCCTCACCTGTAAGACAAATGTGAGGAAAACTTTAAGGCCCAAACGGTCCCCGAAATCACATGGCCATCGCAATCATCATCATTCATATTCATCATAGATAAAGCTTAGGATTAGGGACTCTCCTGGCGCACCACTATCATCATCACCACCCATCATATCATCAGGGCAACGTAACCCCGCCTTCCAGGCGCCCCAACCTCAGAAGTGGGTTACAAGTACGCTATGCCAGGAGAGAAACCAGGAATGACAAAAGACAAACCTGGGGCATTTGAAAAAAAAAAAACAAATATTTAAGCCTTACAACTTAAAAGTAATGTAAAATTCTCAAAGTAATGCCACAAGTGATTTCCAAATTATCGATAAATTCACAACTCACGAAGTGAGGAGTGAATTTATCTAGAGAATTTGGAAATCAAGAGTGACATTTGTTAGGACTATTTAATGAATAAAATTAAGCTGTTTACTCACAAATCATTATTTAACTATAGTTAATTTAAAATATTTATATATTTAATGCAAACGGCGATGTTTGAAAACAAATGAGAAACAATGGTATGATTCATTTGCTTCTTTTGTTCATCACTGCAACGAGATCATATTATTTATTACCAAAGGATAGCAAAAATGCACCCTAGTGGAGAAATTTATAACCAACATTATAGGTATTAATTAATTTCTGATGTCCTGTGATGTAAATATGTCAATTATATTTTTCTGCAACGTTATTTCCTGGAAAATAATTAGTTTAAGAAAGTGCAAACAGCGGTTTCTTTTTTTGGTGGTATAATCAATTGCTACAAATATTTTTATATTAACTCCCGCATGCGCTTTCTGATGACATTCATGCACTATATATACAATCTGGTAGCCGTATTTCTTAGAGAGTCAGTCACTGCAAAATAATGCTATGACCTATTCAGAATGTTATAAAGGAGGAGCTTTCTTTAATATGATAAACTTTTGTTGATAAATTCGAGGCAAAACACGACTGTGATTGGTTGTAAATAATAAATTATTGAAATGTGAATTGATGTAAACAAATGTTTAAGTATAATTAAATGAATCGTGATTTTTTTCCTACCTCATACATCTATGTTTTTTAAACACAGCACTGCAGTATCGGCGACACTTTGTCGTCGATACTGCAGTGCTCTGTTTAAAAAAACATAGATGTATGAGGTAGGAAATAAATCACGATTCATTTAATTATTATTAATTGAACCTCATAATGTTAAAAATTCCCAAATTTAATATATAAATGTTTAAGTATTGTTACAAAATGTTTAAAATAGTATGAAATGTTAGTAAAGATAGAGAAGTATGTAGAGCAACAGTAGAACAAGAATGTAGTATGGAAAATCAAGGGGAAGGTAATCTAAATTTGAGCCAAACAATCCTTATAGAAGTAACAAATTCTAGAAAATTATCTTAATATTAACATCTCATAACCTCAAATTTAAAGATTATATTCAATGCATATGAATGTAGTAATATTAATCTTATAATGAAGTGATGTTTTTATTATTAATTTAACATTTCTCAATGAAAGATAAATTAAATTTGAAGAGAAAAATTTTCGCCTAGACCGGGACTCGAACCCGGGACCCTTGGCTTTCCGGGCCAAGTGCTCTACCAACTGAGCTACCGAGGCGAGTTACGATCTAGACGCAAATTTTTCTCTTATATACGTCTAGGCGAAAATTTTTCTCTTCAAATTTAATTTATCTTTCATTGAGAAATGTTAAATTAATAATAAAAACATCATTAGAGGCCTTACTGGCTTTTAAAGTAATGTTAATTTAAATTTCCAATAAATGTCTTCTTAACTAAGAAGCCGCCATTTGCAAAGATAGAAACAATGGTTTCAAAAGCATTTGGCGATAGGGAATTACAACGTATATAAGAGAAAAATTTGCGTCTAGATCGTAACTCGCCTCGGTAGCTCAGTTGGTAGAGCACTTGGCCCGGAAAGCCAAGGGTCCCGGGTTCGAGTCCCGGTCTAGGCGAAAATTTTTCTCTTCAAAATTATAATGAAGTGTTTAAACAATAATGCTCTCTCCAAAATATTATAAAATTAAAGGAGAGAATTAAGAATAGTGGAAACAATACATAAGCCACATACCACAATAATATTTGAGTTTTACTTCACATTTACACATACCTGGCTTAAATTAAAAAAAAAACTAATAACAAATAACTCATCCTAACCTTATATTTGTTTTTTTTATCTGGTATAGGTTATTAGTTAGGTTTTTGCCCATTCACCCCCCCCCCAATTCTTGAAGAAGGCTAATTTCAGTTATACAAACCCAAGGTTGCTGGTGTTGTTGAATGATGATTCAATTGAAAAGCTAACATTCCTGCTTTAATTGCAATCAATGAATGATTCTGAGCACATATTGCAATGTTTGTGCTGTAATTTAAAAAAAAAAGAAGAAAAAAACACAAAGACATATTAAAACAAGCACAATTCAATTAAATACATTTTATATTTAATAAATAATATACTTACACAGATATGTTATTTGTTGCAACATATTAAACAGAAATTTAAGAAATATTTTACTTTCTTCTTTCACTTGATATATAAATAATTTTATAATTTCATAAATAAATAATTGTATAATAATAAATTGCTACTGATGTTCAAATAAATTCTCTTATATTCATCTTTTTATTAAACAATAAGAACAGAAACTATGCAACAATGTGATTAAATAAATTCTTCATAAATAAAATAACTCCAAGGCAACAATTTAATAATAATAATAATAATAATAATAAAAATAATAATAATAATAATAATGACAATAAAAACATAAATATGTATAAAGTCTCCATAGTAAAATCAACTTTTATAAGATTCATGATGTGTTCCGTTGACGTATTATTCAAAATTAAAATATAAAATTATGGAATATTCACCTGAAAGGTCCGTCTCCTCAACTTAATTAATTATTTAACTGTAGCGCTTTCAAAACAGTTTTGAATCCTGCCGATGATGGGACAAGTCCCAAAAGCGCTACAGTTAAATAATTAATTAAGTTGAGGAGATGGACCTTTCAGGTGAATATTACATAATTTTATGTTTTAATCTCCATAGTATTAAAAAATTCAGGAATGATAGGACCATTATCAACTATATCAGCGTTCCCAACCTTTTTCGACTCGCGAACCCCTTCCACAACTATCTGAGTTGGGTGAATCTCTGATTTTAAATATAAATAGAGTAGACATGCATAAAATTTAATTCCAAGCAAAAGGTTTAATAACCTTAAATTAACTTAAACCCTTAACGGTTAAAACCTAAAGTTACTCTAGTTACGGCTTAAAAGATACACAACGTGTAGGCCTAGTTGTATCGAAATCAAATGCATTCCTCACGTTGTTACATGACAGTAAATCAGGCATTTGCGGTAAATATTAATTTATTGTGGAAATAATGCGATAAATTCCCAATGTTACACATATGCAACTAGGGACATTATAGGGTTAATTTAATTTTAAGATAATAATCCATCCATCCATAGTAATTCTGCCCAAAGGCAGGTCCTTCACTGCAATCATAGCATTTTCATGCTATGCGTGCAGTTTTACTATGGAATTGTAGGTATGGTAGCTTCCCGTTGCTTTCCACGCCGGTGAAGGACGTGGTGGTGATGATGATGATAATGATAAGGATGATGATAATGTCCATATGATTTTGGGGACCATTTGGGCCTTAAAGTTTTCCTGACATTTGTCTTACAGGTGAGGAAAAACTCTGATAAAAACCTCACCCAGAAAAACTGTCCCAACTGGGGATCGAACCCAGGCCTGCTGCGTGACAAGGCAGCATGCTACCTCGAGACCACAGCGGTGGACAAAATAATAATAATTATTATTATTACAATGAAGGAAACAATAATAGACCTAACCTCGAAACCCGCCATTACGAAAAAGTTTTGGCAAACCCCTTGAAATATTTGGTGAACCCCTGGGGGTTCGCGAACCACATGTTAGAAAACAATAAACTATATAATGTAACAGCAGTTCTTTATGGCCTCAGGGGAAACTATTACGTAAGTTCCAAAATTGGCACCATGGTCATAATAATATTAACACCTTAGAATGAAATTACCATCAACACATAAAGATTACAACATTTTTTTGATATGAAATTTACTTTATTTTATACAGTTTCATTATTTTATATAATTTCCACTATAAAATCAGTCTTCATCCAATCTTTGTCTCATATTTCGTTAGGATTTGAATTAAATTTTCTCTTTTTAAAAACTACTCGAATCTCCTATCCCTCATCATCTAAACTTGTAAACATTTTTTCTTTAAACTTGACTCTTGGCTCTGTTGCTACTGGAACTTTTATCTCAATGAACTCCTGGTGAGGCAGCTGCAGATCTATGGGTTCAGGATCACTAAAACAAGATTATAATAAAATAAGTAACACATCCAAGTAAGGTAAGGTAGAATATTTTTTATCACTCACCTCATATTGTTCTTCTTATTTGATTATAAACTAGTTTCGGAACATAGTTTCTATTCCATCCTCAGTATCGTCACAACCGTTGTTCTGTCGTCTTGAAGAGCTGTCCTTCTCTCCTTCCATTGGCTGACTGAAAAACCTCGAAACCAGGTCATTCTCACCGGGAATTTCAGAGTTCATTAATTTCTTCTTTTCGCTCTTTTGAATGTAGATCTTTTCCCAAACAGTAAGTTCTTTAGGTTTTTCTATTTGTTTTAATAATTTAGCTTCTTTCTCGATAAGATGTTTTTCAGACCATGCATGGGCAGCCACTGCAGATTTTTCTACTTCCCCTTTCTTGACATTCCTGAGATGTTCTTTAACTCTAGTTTTCAAATTTCTCTTAGTTTTCCCTATGTAGAATTTCTCACATTCTTCATATTTAATTTGATAAATCCCTGATTTGTTTTCTTCTTTAATTTCTCATTCTTATTAGGTCTAATCAGTCTACTGATGCTGTAGTCATTTTTGGGTGCTAACCTACATAGGAAAAACTAAGAGAAATTTGAAAACTAGAGTGAAAGAACATCTCAGGAATGTCAAGAAAGGGGAAGTAGAAAAATCTGCAGTGGCTGCCCATGCATGGTCTGAAAAACATCTTATCGAGAAAGAAGCTAAATTATTAAAACAAATAGAAAAACCAAAAGAACTTACTGTTTGGGAAAAGATCTACATTCAAAAGAGCGAAAAGAAGAAATTAATGAACTCTAAAATTCCCGGTGAGAATGACCTGGTTTCGAGGTTTTTCAGTCAGCCAATGGAAGGAGCGAAGGACAGCTCTTCAAGACGACAGAACAACGGTCGTGACGATACTGAGGATGGAACAGAAACTATGTTCCGAAACTAGTTTATAATCAAATAAGAAGAACAATATGAGGTGAGTGATAAAAAATATTCTACCTTAATGAATATACCTCATAGTGAGAATTCCTAAAATAAGTAACATATCCAAGTAAGATTTAGTTAAAATTGGAATAATGGCTTATCCCAATCCACTAAGTTTAAAGTAAAATGCAGTTTCTAGATTAGCATAAGTCAAATTTAAATAGATACCGGTATCCACATTTTTAATAAGAATTAAATGTATCGTGATTTCTTCTTACCTCATACTTCTATGTTTTTTTAAACACAGCACTGCAGTATCAGCGACCATTGTCACCATCCTCAGCTGTTTTCACGACTGTCAATTTTTCTTTTGCTGGTAATTATCCAAACTGCCATCTGGTGTTCTTTTGAAGGGATTATTTTCTAAACTGCCATCTGGTATTCTTTTGAAGGGATCAATTTCTAAACTGCCATCTGTTGTATTTTTGAAGAACTTTGTAATCAAGCTCGGTTCGTCTGAAATCTCGAAGTTCATGGTTCTAGTATGGTTTTTTTGAATATATATTTTTTTTCCAAACTGTTAAATCCAAAGGTTTGGATAGATATTTCAAAACTTTTAAAACATCTATCCAAACCTTTGGATTTAACAGTTTGGGAAAAAATATATATTCAAAAAAACCATACTAGAACCACGTTTTAAAAGTTTTGAAACATCTATCCAAACCTTTGGATTTATCAGTTTGGGAAAAAATATATATTCTAAAAAACCATACTAGATCCATGAACTTCAAGATTCCAGAAGAACCGAGCTTGATTACAAAGTTCTTCAAAAATACAACAGATGGCAGTTTAGAAATTGATCGCTTCAAAAGAACACCAGATGGCAGTTTGGATAATTACTGGCAAAAGAAAAAATTGACAGTCATGAAAACAGCTGAGGATGGTCGCTGATACTGCAGTACTGTGTTTAAAAAAAACATAGAAGTATCAGGTAAGAAGAAATCACGATTCATTTAATTCTTATGAATTAAACCTCATAATGTTAAAAATTCCCAAATTTATTATATAAAAATAATATAGTACCTTTTTATTATCCATCTTCCTCAATTAGAATTGATTTTAATTAAAAAAAACCTTCATTCGTAATTTGTTAACATGTCTGAAGAAGGTACAGTGTACCGAAACAGCTGTCACTGAATTATATCTTAATAAATATGAAAATCAAATAAAACTACGTTTTATTTTTATTTAATTAATAAAAGTAACCTTGTTAAATTATTATATCATGATGAAGGCTTTTGAAAAAAATGTTTCATCTTCGGATGCTAACTGATACTGATTATACGCTGACATCGGTATTGGTTTTTTTGAAAACGGTCTCTTCAGTCGAGGAGTACACAGTACCACTGCAGTAGCAGATGAAGTTTAAAAGTCGATCACTACCATTCAGACTGGAAGACTACCTTAACAAGAGTCAAGATACCGGCCGTGAAAGCCTAAAGTTCTACATAATGTTTGGACATCTACTGAAAAGCTAGCGATTTAGTTTAAAAATAAATCTAAAGGCCAACACGTACACACTATGGGGTAACACTAAGAAATTGGGACTGGAAATAAATATCATTAAAACTGAATATATGGTCACCACACATAGAAATGCATTATATAATGGAAATGGAAATGGACAACAAATGAGGAAAATTTTGAGGAAGTGGCTGAATTCAATAATTACAAACAGGAATGAGATGCACAAGGAAATTAAGAATAGACTCAATTCTGGAAATGTGTGTTATTATGCATTACAGGGACTCCTGACGTCCCACCTCCTTTCATCATCATCATCATAGTACATTCACGAATTTAGGCCATTTGTTGACCTGTTTCGGCCTCAAGAGAAACACCTTCGTGTTGAGACTTGAAAGTAGTTTTGAAGTTCCTAGGACAGGTTACTGGCCCGACGCTAAGTAGTCCAGTGGTAGGGCTGCTACCTTTTAGTCTCTGGACAGACATTAGGATACCGCATTTACTCAGTACCTGATGGAACGGTTTTACCGCCGTGACTCGGTCCTCAGAGCCTCGTTTGTGAAAACAGGTTGTACCACGAGAAGGTGAGGATGAGAATTGGGTAGGAGAGGTTATACACACGTCACTACCCCTTACAACCACCTCCTTTCAAAAAACATTAAACTGAATATATATAAAACTGTTATTCTACCAGTTATATTATATGGGTGCGAAACATGGACTCTTACTTTAAGGGAGGAAAGGAGATTACAAGTATTTGAGAATAAAAAGTTATTAGGAATTTTTTTTTAATCAAAGAGAGGTGAATAAACAGGTGAATGGAGAAGACTAACAGTGAACTACCTGGTCTTCATAGGAAGCCAGATATAATAAGAACAGTTAAAGTCTCATAGACTGCGATGGGCAGCACATGTGGCATGAATGGGAAATGAAAGATGTGCATGGGAGCTTCTTGTAGGAAAACCAGAGGGAAAATGTCCAGTTGGTAGACCAAGAATGAGGTGGGAGAATAGAATAACATTAACTATGATTTCAGGGAATGATTGGAAAACATTAGCTCAGGATAGGGATGTGTGGAGAGCTTATGTCCATGCGGCCATGAACCTATGGAATCAATACTAATGAAATTCAGTGTTAAAAACCGTTGAGGTGGATAGTCATAATATAAAATAAAATAAAAATATATACCTTCGTAGGTCACAGAGCCGTCGTCTTCAACTTGTAAAATTATATTCTTACAAGTCAAGGACGACGGTTCTGTGACCTAAGAACGTATATATTGTAATTTGATTTTATTTTATGAACCTATAGGTTTGATAGTGTTAGCGAGTTAGTTAGTTATACAGGCTTTTGTGTTAATAAAGAAAACATTAAAAATAAATAATAAGAAATACAAGGGTCATACTGAAAGTCGTGAGCAACCCATTGTTAAAATTCAAATTTCAACAATATAACAAAAACAACTGCAGGATCGTAATCTACAGACTTTATACCACAACACTGCCTTTGTGGCGTCATAGCTTCTATCATGTAACCACACGCAGTGTTTCCAAAATGGCAGACATCAATGTTTCGTTTCGACAGCGCGCAGTCATTGAATTCCTTGTTAATGAGGAACAATCTGCTGTTGATATTCACCAAAGACTTCAATGTGCTTACGGAGATGCCTGCATGGGTGCCAGCAGTGTTAGGAGATGGGTGAAACATTTTAAAGATGGGAACACGAGTATCAAAGATGAGCCTCGTAGCGGTCGCCCACGCTCTGCCTCCACGGATTGCAACAAGGAAAGAGTTGATGCGCTCAATAGAGATGACAGGCGTATCACAGTGAATGAAATCGCTACAAAACTTGCAGTAGGACACAGTGCAGTGCAAGAAATGATTCACAGCTTAGGCTACCGAAAAGTTAGTGCCCGTTGGGTTCCACGTTTATTAAGTGAAGACCACAAACTTCAGAGAAGAACCATCACCCATAACCTTCTTCAGAGATTTCAAAATGAAGGTGATGATTTTTTGACGAGTATTGTGACAGGTGACGAAAGCTGGTTTCATCACTACGAGCCTGAAACAAAACGCCAGAGTATGGAATGGCACCACTTGAATTCGCCATCAAAGAAAAAAGCGAAGACAGTGCAATCTGTTGGGAAAGTTATGGGCTGCGTCTTCTGGGATGCGTAAGGTTGCATTCTGGTTGAATTTCTTGAACCTGGACAAACCATAAATGCTGCCCGCTATATCCAGACACTTGTGAAGCTCCGTCGTGCATTGCACGACAAACGCCCTGGAAGGAAGATCATTCTGCAACACGATAATGCGCGCCCTCACACTGCTCGTGCCACTGTGGAGAAGATCAGGACATTTGGGTTGGAAACTCTTCCACATCCTCCCTATAGTCCCAATTTGGCACCATCCGACTACCATCTTTTCGGTTCTGTGAAGGAGCAGATGAGAGGCCAACGCTACGAGACGCTGGAGGATATTCGAAAAGCAGTGCGTCAGTGTCTTCGAGCAGCTGGAACGGACTTCTATCATAAGGGAATTTTCAAGCTTGTAGAACGCTGGACAAAATGTGTGCAAAGAAATGGAGACTATGTTGAAAAGTAGCAAAAAGGTCTGTAGATTAACACGGTGTACTTGGTTTGTCTAAAATAAATATTATGATTGTTTAAAAAAATGTTGCTCATGACTTCCAGTATGACCCTCGTACAAAAAAGTGACTAACCTTTTTATAACAGGTTTCCAAGCTCCATAAGGATCTGGTTTTGGTGCTGGTCCTAATATGGGCATTGGATATTCTGTGGGCTTCTCCTCTTCTTTTACTCTTCTCGACTTCATTTTCTCACGTTCCAGTCTCGCTCTCTCTTCTTCTTTTTTGTCTTTCTTCTTCCAACTTTCTCTTTCTTTCTTCTTCATCTTTTCTTTTCTGTTCCTTCTTCTCTTCCTCCTTTTGTTCTGCTATTGATACATATCCATCTTCTGGAGGTTCCCATTTTGATTCTGTGGAAGAAAACAGACTTTATAATTTAAAACATAAATCAAACTTCTTCTTCTTCCTTCCAAGTATTAGGCCAAGGCCTATTATGATCCTATAAAAAATTTTCCCTCCAGCATTTCATAGGACGGCCCAGAAATTTTCATCCTCTTGTATAAGACTTGAAAAAACATAATAATAGTCCCTTTCATTGGTTGCTGGTCAAAGAAAGGCAAGAGCAGTGATGGGGCTGCCATCTTATAGCCTCTGGTCAGGCTTTTCTGGAGAAGAAAAGAAAATAAAGGAAAGAAGAAATGGAAGAAAGAGAAAGACTCCCTAGCCCTCGGATGCCCTAATAGTGTCGGGGTCAAAAAAAACAAGAGTTAACCAAGAGAGGTTAGATAGTAAAGTTAAAAGAGTGCAAAACATAAGTAAGTGGAAACAATGTTTTGCTCAGCTTGGGCACCTTGTGGTCGCCATCCACATATCCCCCAGATGAGGACCCCTGAGGTTACCACACTACTAACCAGCAATAAAACCACTGCAACAGCATATCTGTGGTTCAGCGACTAAGGCAACGGAAATTTCCGAAATTGTATTCTGAGAATGTTGGTTGGTGCGTTAAACGCATCAGGGGAGGGGGTTGTGAGTGAAGGTTACTCTATTGTGCTAGTTTCTAAGTGCAGTTCACAGTAGCACATTTAAAAATAAAGAATTTTTTCATAACAATACAAAATACAGTATTTTTAAAAAATACAGTAAAAAGAGACATGCCTGGATAATCTGCAATCCGGATAATACGTGCACAGATAATCGGGAATTTGCTGTAATAATAATAATAATAATAATAATAATAATAATAATAATAATAATAATAATAATAATAATAATAATAATAATATACACACCTCCGGTTTCAATATGCCAATAATAGGTATAGCCCTCTTCTGATTGGGCCTCATACCACTGTTTCTGAGGCTTGATCTTCACTTGTACATCAGCCACACTTGTGTTTGTCTCCTGCTCAGCTACACGTTCTGTCTTGATGTCGACCTTCACAGAATCATTCTCTTCTCCTTTCTGAGCGAGTTTCTCCTTAATCATTTGTGACGTGAAATCTGGATTTGCTTCAACATCCTTCATATAGGCTTTAAGAGCAGCCTGTAAGAAAAAAACTAAATAATTTTATTATTTCTTGACTATCAGAAAGTATTTAAGTGTAATGAAATTATTTTTTTATTTTGTTCAGTTGTTTCTTGACTCACCTCATACTTCTTAACTACTTTACATATCTAGATTTCGTCACTGTATTTGTGACATTCTCAATGCTGTTCATGTTCACAACATTGAGAATGTCACAAATACAGTGACGAAATCTAGATATGCAAGAGAGTTAAGAAGTATGAGGTGAGTCAAGAAACAACTAAACAAAATTAAAATAAACCTCATATGTTATTTGATGTTTTTATTATTAATTTCATACATCTCTATGATGGATAATTCATATTTGAAGAGAAAAATGATACGCTCAGACCGGGACTTGAACCCGGGACACTTGGTTCTCTAGACCAAGTGCTCTACCATCTGAGCTACCTGAGCAAGTAACGATCTAAACGCAAATTTCACTCTATTTATGTTGTAATTCCCGCCCACCAAATGCTTTGAAGCCTTTACTTCTATCTTTGCTAATGGCGGCTCCTATTTTAAGAAGACATATTTGGGAATTATACATTACATTATAAATGCCAGTACGGCTTTTTCGATGTTTTTATTACTAATTTCATACATCTCAATGATGGATAAATCATATTTGAAGAGAAAAATTATACGGTCAGACCGGGACTTGAACCCGGGACCCTTGGTTCTCTAGACCAAGTACTTTACCATCTGAGCAAGTACCGATCTAAACGCAAATTTCTCTCTATATATGTTGTAATTCCCGCCCACCAAATGCTATGAAGCCTTTGCTTCTATCTTTGCTAATGGCGGCTCCTATTTTAAGAAGACATATTTGGGAATTATACAATACATTATAAATGCCAGTACGGCTTTTTTCAATGTTTCTATTATTAATTTCATACATCTCAATGATGGATAAATCATATTTGAAGAGAAAAATTATACGCTCAGACCGGGACTTGAACCCGGGACCCTTGGTTCTCTAGACCAAGTGCTCTACCATCTGAGCTACCTGAGCAAAGATAGAAGCAAAGGCTTCACAGCATTTGGTGGGCGGGAATTACAACGTATATAGAGAGAAATTTGCATTTAGATCGTTACTTGCTCAGGTAGCTCAGATGGTAGAGCACTTGGTCTAGAGAACCAAGGGTCCCGGGTTCAAGTCCCGGTCTGAGCGTATAATTTTTCTCTTCAAATATGACTCATAGTGTTATTTCCTACCTACATAACTTAATAATGAAATTATATTCATGATTTATCAAAATCATGGTTAAGTTTCACTTTTATTTTTTATATTGTTATTTTGCACTTTGTTATTTGTACAGATTATAGATATATTTCATTGAATGTAGGATATGGAGGATCCATTCACTTTTGTAAAAGGCAACCAAATAGGTACTTGAAATAACAAGTAGAAAATTCTGAGTAAGAAAAATTATTTTAAAAATATTAGTTTAGTACCAAGGAAAGATTATAGTTTAAATAAACTAATAAAAACCAACAAAAATGTAAAGATTGAAGATGGTAAAAAAACAGGAATATATCAAATAAATCAATATTGCGTTCCTTTGGCAATAAATAATATGATCTGGTTGCAGCGACGAACAAAAGAAGCAAATGAAGCATAGCAATCGTTTCTCATTTGTTTTCAAACATCGCTGTTTACATTAAATATATAAATATTTTAAAATAACTACATTTAAATAATGATTTGTGAGTAAACAGCTTAATTTTATTCGTGAAATAGTCCTAACAAATGCCACTCTTGATTTCCAAATTATCTAGATAAATTTGGAACTCACCCGTGGCATTACTTATGAAAAAGAGGCAGGTATTGAACTACAATTAACCAAATGCATTTGATGAATGCATTTTCTTCATGTATACAGTGTAAAATAATTTAAGGTAAATAAATTTTGGTCACTTTCTTTGAACAGAATGTCAATTAGTTCAGCTTTTTTAAATTTTGTTTTCCTCAAATAATATATCAAAATGTGCTATGTATGTGTGGTACAAAACTAGTGGTTTTTTTCAGAGAATTTCTTACCTCTTCCATTTTCTTCATCTCATCATCAACTTTAAGGTTGTGTTGGTATTCCTTCTGACTCTTTTTGCTGATTTCTGACAATCTCTTACCAACATTTTCCTTATGACGCTTTCCTTTTTCATGAAATTCTATACTCTGCAAATAAAAATAAAGATTCCAGTTGAAAAAAAAATGTATAGAGAGGGTACTAAATTGTATTGTAAGCCTATGTTTTCCCTTTACAGAGATTTAGGCGCTCTTCCCCTACAGGGAAGAATTTGAACCAAACTAATTTACTTACACTTGTTTTCGTATAGATGTCATTTTGAGTGGTCTGTGGTCAGCGTTCCGCCTCATACTGACATCTAGGAAACCAAGGTAGTACTAGGATGGGAAAATTCGGTAAATTTTGCTTAGAGGCCTATTCATTCAGGCTTAAGGATTTTTTACGAGCCTGAAAATCTTCAGACTCGGGACCCACGGCTTAAAGTCCCTCCCGGAGGACTTGCTCCTTGGATTTTTCCGTCCTAAAAAAATCCATTGGCCCCGGTCGGGTTTGAACCTGCGACCCTCGGGACCAGAGACAAGGAGCATAACCACTAGTCCACCGTGGTTACTAAATAAGAATTAAATTAAATAATCAATTGAGTTGGTGTTTATTTGATGAAAATCCATATTTATTAATTAAATAAAAATAAAACGTAGTTTTATTTGATTTTCATATTTATTATATAATTCAGTGACAGCTGTTTCGGTACACTGTACCTTCTTCAGACATGTTAACAAATTATGAATTGTGTTCCAACTGATCTAAGCAACAATACAACAATATTTATTTAAATTTTTAAATTTAACAAAGGTGATTCATTCAAATCAAGTTGAGAATTTAACAGTTTTTTACAACTTTTAAATTTATTAATTTCTACAGCCTCCAAAAGATCTAACTTCTTACCCTTATCACAAATATGTAAAATTTCAAAAATTTGGATCAAAACAATGATTAAATTGGAATAGGTGGTTAGCATATTTTGAATTTTCTAAATTTCTGTTCTATGCTCTCATGTGTTCCTTTATCCGAGAGATAAAAGGTCTACCAGTTGAATGAATCCCCTTTGTTAAATTTAAAAATTTAAATAAATATTGTTGTATTGTTGCTTAGATCAGTTGGAACACAATTCATAATTTGTTAACATGTCTGAAGAAGGTACAGTGTACCGAAACAGCTGTCACTGAATTATATAATAAATATGAAAATCAAATAAAACTACGTTTTATTTTTATTTAATTAATAATTAAATTAAACCTCATAGTGTTCTTTCCCTGTGAAAGTTAAATAAATTAGGGTACTAAATATTTTTCTCTCATTAATAAGTTAGTTATGGCTTCTACCACAAAGATAATTTATTTTTTAAAAGACAATTTAAACTATATATTTAATGACACAGCTAAAAAAATGTATCAGCGTTTTAATATTGAATGCATTAAGCAGTTCCCCACCTTCCTCCCCCAAAATTTTAATGATACTCTCCCTAGAGCAATTTTGTTGAATGAGCCAGTCTGGTAATATTAACAAAGATGGCAGGAAGTGGGCAAAAACAATCAGTTATTTAACTGCCTTGAAGTATTAACATTTACATAGTAACTGGCTACTGTCCAGCAACAATCTAAATACAAAGAAATATTTACATTCCTTTAACAACTCTATTTTCTACCTACTATAAACAAACTCAGTTATTTCACTAACAGGATTCTCACTTTTAAATTCATCATCTGTAGCTGCAGGTCTTCAATAACCCTGGATTCCCTCATAATTCTAACATATTCCTAGCTGTTTCTTACTTTTTCTCTCCATCACTTCACTTTCATCTTCACAAGTCAAAAACTTAATTAATGAAAGCATACTTATAAAACAAACAGAATAAAAAATAAAATTCAAGAAATTCACTTACCATCCATTGAAACACCACAAATTAAAAAAAAAAATTAAAGTTTAATATCAGATTGGCATCGAAGAACGAATACAGCCTAAATATTTTTTTAATTTATTTATCTAGCCTGGTGGAGTTAAGACCATGTGGCCTTCTCTTCCACTCACCAGGACAAACATATCAGAATATAACAATCTCAATTAACTCTAATATTAAATACTAAATAAAAATTTGATCAAAAAGATAATATATATTATATTACGATCTATAATGCAACCAGTTAATGTTAGTTAAAATTAAGACTAAAACTAATAATAAAATGTATACAAGCAAGACATATTAAATTGTCCCTGTCTAGTGTATATAAAAACAAAGAAAAATAATGAGATATAGAAAACTAATTTTACGATTATACAATATTTAAAACAAAACAAAAGAAAATATTTGTTAATCTTAATATATTATTTTCATAAATAATTAGATGTATTAATTGTTAAAAGAATACTATCAGTGAGGTGTATAAAACCAATAAAAATGAAAAAATTGAAGAAGAAAACAAATCAGGAATTTATTAGATCAAATGCAGGGATTGTGGCAAAATTTACATAGGAAAAACAAAAAGAAATTTGAAAACAAGGGTGAAAGAACATCTTAGAAATATCAAAAATGGTGAAGTGGAAAAGTCAGCAGTAGCTGCTCATGCTTGGTCTGAAAACATCTAATTGAATCAAAAGCCAGTCTAATTAAACAAATAGAAAAACGAAAAGAACCCAAGGTTTGGGGGAAAAAATCCACATTAAAAAAAACAAGAAAGAAAAAACAAATTTTACAAAAACAATGGGCATAATTAACAGTATAATGAAACCATCTTTAGTACAGAAGAACACAAGATTACGACTTTATAAGGTTCTTGCAAGACCAGTATTAAGATATGGTAGTGAAGCATGGACAATACGAAGAAGAGATGAAAGCCGAATAACAGCAAATGAGATGCGATTTATGCACTGAACAGCACGCTACACAAAGTGGGACCATATACAAAACTACCAGAACAACTGGAAAGCCCATCTTCAACGAATGCCGTCTCATAGAATTCCAAAAGCCATGCTTCACTACTGGCCCCAAGGCAAAAGATCGCTGGGACGTCCAAAAAAGCGCTGGATGGAAAATTCCTCTTTGAGACTGTAACAGGCCACACGGCCTAATACTTGCATGGATGATGATGATGATGATGAAGAAGAAAGAAAAACTTATGAAATTCGAAATTCCCACGGGTTCTGACTGGATCCGGAAGTTCATAGGTTCACCAACAGAGGGAAGAAGAAAAGTAGTTCTTATGATCAATATAACATTAGTCAACAAAAATGTACTGAAGATGAAGCCGCCAAGGATTTGAAACCGCAGTCTACTTAGAAGACTGGATATGAAGAGAGGTATGAAACATTTAATTCAAATCTTAGATTAAACCTCATGATAATTTCTTCCTATAAAAGTTCAATAGAAGTAAGCTATTTTTTTAAATTATGTAGTGGATCACTTTATGTATAACATTTTATAGACAAGTTTGTAAAAAAATTAAAAGCAATGATGAAAACTGATGTTGAAAGTACCTTAAATTAGTGAAAACTCCAATTTATCATAGCAGTTCATTTAAATGTGCCGGACTGCAGTGAAAGCAATCAATGCATATTATTTTGTTCTGTACTTTGCACAAACTTACGTCATTTCTACATATTGTTTTCTACTGTTTTATTCATAATATTAAAACAATGAAACAATAAGTGGATTGCACAACCAAAGTCTAAAACATGAGCCCAGTTTTACAGTTTTTTGTTTCCATAACAACTATAAGAATAAATGAAAATCCACAGAAATTATCAAAACCAATAAATTTTGTGTAAAACTGAACATTAAAATTTAATTGAAATAAGCCCTTACTCTTCTGAGCCCTTCAATAGGAAACAATCATCATCGTTATAATTGGCTCGACAGCCCCATGTGGGCCTTGGCCGCCTTCAGAAACCTATGCCAGACTTCCCTGTTCTGCGCTTCATTCTTCCAGTTTTTTTATTTTTAAAATTTTAATGTCTTGAATTATACCATCCTCCCATCTTAATTTAGGTCTTCCAACTTTTCTGGCCAATAGTGGTTGTTCTTGTAAATTCTTTTTGTAATCCTTTTGTTGTCCATGCGAATAATGTGTCCAGCCCATGCCAATCTATTAACTTTAACAAAATTCAAAATATCTGGCTGATTGTACAATTTATACAATTCATTATTGTATCTCTTTCTCCATGCATTATTTTCTTTCACGGCACCAAAAATGGATCTCAGTATCTTCCTTTCAAAACGCCCTCTATAATCCTCATCAGATTTCAACATGGTCCAAGTTTCTGATGCGTAAGTTAACACTGGTCTAAGGAGAACTTTATACGTGAGTATTTTTGTCTTTCTAGATATAAACTGAGATATAAACATTTTCCTGAGTCCAAAAAAACATTTGTTTGCAGCCGTGATCCGTAGATGTATTGTCATTTCTACAATTTACTTCAGATCCTAGATAAATAAAGCTATGAACCAGTTCAAATTTATATGTGCCAACTTCCAAACTAGATGGGCACAATTCACATTTACCTTTAAAATAGAAAACAATACTTACTGGTTTATTGTCGGCAATCCAACATTTGCAGAATTCACAAAATTTCTTAGTCTGTGATTTCCAATAATCTGCCCTGTAAACAAAAAAAAAAAAAAAATTGATACTTTTAAATACTTTACCAGAAAGCTATTTACAATAATATTCTTTAAAGCAGTATAACAACATTGTTAAAATATATAGGCAATGTGAACATGGTTTGTCAGACTGGGTTCAATTCCACACAAAAGAAACACAAGTCACACTCTTTGATCCATGAGATAGTAACCTTTGGAGGATTTTTTTAAAACCTGGATTTTCATAGTTCACTGTAAAATTTTAGTATTTACTCTTATGATATAAGCTTTTAGACCTGTATATACAAAACTTTCAGAGGTTGTTTAGTGTATCTGAATGGGATTATGTAAGAGAGAGAAAAATCTGTGTTTGAGGATGCCTGGATAGCACAATGGTTAGTGCACTGGTACATAAAACCAGAAGTCTTGGGTTCAAATACTGGGTCAGGTAAAAATTCTCTCTTAAAAGAATAGTCGACCACATGTTTTGATATAAGGAAACATCTACTGTGGTAAGTTACTACTACATCTTAGATTTGAAGGCAAATGCCTATTTAGTTCCGGTAAGAGACTACAGGAAATAAATACAAATTAGCATGATTAATGAAAAAAATAAAATCATTAAAATAAATTTATAATGCCTAAAAAGTCCTAAAACAGGGGTTAGTGTCTATTTTTAAGATTTCATTATCTAATATTGTCTAAAATTTGACTTTTTACAATATTTGTCATAAAAGTTAGCATGTTTTAAGTTTTTATGAATTTTTGACCATTTAGCGATTGTCTGTTTCTCTTAATTTTTTATAGCCCTCAAATGGACTTTTAAGTGGTCTCGAGGTAGCGTGCTGCCTTGTCACGCAGCAGGTCTGGATTTGAGGCTCCTGGGTGAGGTTTTTTTTTGGGGGGGGGTTTTCCTTGCCTGTAAGACAAATGTCAGGAAGCTTAGGACCCAACAGTCCCCAAAAATCATCCGGCTATCATTCTTCACCGGTGTGAAAAGCAACGGGAAGGTACCACATCTAAAATTCCCTAGTAAAGCTGCAAAGCATAGCATGAAATGCTATGATTGTAGTGAAAGACCTGCCCTCAGGCAGAATTACTATGGATGGATGGATGGACTTTTAGCTGTCAAGTTGGCAGGAGGGAGAGAAATGAGTTTAGTTTTCTTGTATTAACAAAAGGCTTTATTGATACCCATACTAACAGAATGTCATATATGTCTTCTGCTCGTGTGATGGAAAACTTGGAGTTTTTTAATAGCCATCAGATGATGGTTTCTTCTCCACAGAAAACTTTTGGTGACAGTCTATGAAAGGAACTGACTATTCAGTTCACGTCTTGCGTTAATTACGGTCAAATGTATTGCAACAGAATATTGGGAGGGGGGAGAGGGGGTTAGTTAACAATAGATTTCTAATGAGACCAAAAATGAAGGTGTATTTGTATTTGATGTAACTTCTACTTCAAACTTTGTTATTAACATGCACTCTGTTTATTGAATAATGTCTATATAATGCTCAAGGATACATTCTCTAATTCGTATTTGCTCTGTACGTGGCTGTCGAATACTCAGAACTCAGACCTAACTTGATGGGAGAATAATTTTCTACCAATTACGCAACAAGCTGGTAAGAATTCTCAACAAATTTATTGTGTATTTTAACCACTGCAGTGTAAAATTCAACAAACAGCTTCAATAATTTAAACTGAATATTTTTTTTCTTTCACCTACTTTTATACTATTTTAACAGAAACAAAATAATAATAATAATAATAATATTGATAATAAATTATACATATTCTTCTTAAAAAGTATTTTTTTTAATTTATTAAACTTTTTTAGAACCCATTTTTCTTTTTCTTTTATGTATTTTTGCATTTTTTGTGACTAATTTTATGTTTAGTTTGCCTATTTTAAATGCCTAAAACATCCTAAAATATACTTTTTCATGATGTTTTTATTATTAATTTAACACTTCTCACTGAAGGATAAATTATATTTGAAGAGAAAAATGTTCGCCTAGACCGAGACTCGAAGCCGGGACCTTGGCTTTCTGGGCCAAGTGCTCTACCAACTGAGTTACCGAGGTGAGTAGCGATCTAGACGCAAATTTTTCTCTTATATATACGTTGTAATTCCCTCTCGCCAAATGCTTGAAACCTTTGCTTCTATCTTTGCAAATGGCGGCTTCTTAGTTAAGAAGACATTTATTGGGAATTTAACACTACTTTATAAAGCCAGTAGGGCTTCTACTGACATTTTTATTATTAATTTAACACTTCTCACTGAAGGATAAATTATATTTGAAGAGAAATTTTTTTGCCTAGACCGAGACTCGAACCCGGGACCCTTGCCTTGCCGGGGCAAGTGTTCTACCAACTGAGTTACCGAGGTGAGTTGCGATCTAGACGCAAATTTTTCTCTTATATATACGTTGTAATTGAATTAATTATAAGAGAAAAATTTGCGTCTAGATTGAAACTTGCCTCAGTAGCTCCGTTGGTAGAGCACTTGGCCTGGAAAGTCAAGGGTCCTGGGTTCGAGTCTCGGTCTAGGTGAAAATTTTTCTCTTCAAATATACTTTTTCATGCCTAAAATTGTGAGGTCTAGTTATAAACCAATAAGTTGATGTTGATATGTGAGGTATTAAATACAATGAAGGATTGGAAAAATACTATTTCTTGTTCTTAAAGAAATAATTTTAAATTCCTATAGATGTTCACCGAACGTACTACATCAATATGCTTGTACATACTGTTGTATTGTGAAGAAGGTGGAGGTTTGTCACATGTTTTAGAAACTCTCTAGTATCTTAGAGATAATGTAGGGATGGGAATGTATTTATTATCAACTAATATAGTGCAATGATCTAAGGAACATAATGTCTGAACTCTAATGGATTTTACTTTGATTCTGATTACAATATACCAAATACATGAAATGAATCTAAGTTGTGTAAGAAAGGGATGATAAATTCTGTTCAAAGTCCTCTTTTCAGACTTCAAGTTCTTTGATTTGCTGTAATCTATGACATGAAACACAGGGTCTTACTTTTTTTTTTTGGAGGAAGTTATACTCAAATTTGACTGCGGAAAGGCTGCTGTTTTTAACAGAGAGGAGACCCTTTAATTCCTTCCATCGAAGGCTTAAAGGAACCGACCTGGACAGTAACTTAGTGTCCTTCTCGTGGTGCAGCTGTTAGTAATCATGCTTATGGATGGGAAGGGCTACTCACCAACAAGCACTGGTCAGCTTAGTGAGTTTTTCTTTTTTGACCGAATTGGTATTACTTCTCCTCTCCATACCCATTCCCTCTTTCAACTTTTCTATCCAGTCTCCCTTGACTGACCTCTTGTTCCTTTCGACCCTGATGGTATTAGAGTATTCGAGGCCTAGGGGTTCATTTCTCCTTCCTTCCTATACCTACTTTCTCTCTATGGGTGACGTAACCACCACATGTGGTGCCTACTACTAAACGGTTACAACTAGTTTATTGTACTTAAATGCCCTTTTTGCAATTTAAATGAAGATATGGAAAGAAACCATCTCCTCCATTGTCCAGCTTTTGTAGAAGAGACCAGCCTTTCTGCTAAATATTGGAGTGCAAGAGAGTGAATGATTTCATTATCAAGTGCTCAAAATTAGATACCAACCAACCAACCATACTCAAATTTTTTTAATCTGAAAAACCTATCAAACCTAGTAGGTTTTTCAGAAACCTTGGAGGCAAAGGGAAGTATTGAAATCAAATGAATCGTGAATTCTTCTTACCTCATACATCAATTTTTTTAAAACACAGAACCGCAGTATCGGAAAACATCATTTCCATCATCAACTGTTTTCATGACTGTCGATTCTTCATTATGCTGGTTATTTTTTAAACTGCCATCTGGTGTTAATTTGAAGAACTTTGTAATCAAATTTAGTTTGTCCGGAATTTGATTACAAAGTTCTTCAAATCAACACCAGATGGCAGTTTAGAAAATAACCGGCATAATGAAGAATTGATAGTTGTGAAAACAGCTGAGGTTGGGAATGACATTTTCTGATACTGCAGTTCTGTGTTAAAAAACATAGATGTATGAGGTAAGATATGTTAACTAACAAATTCTTAAAAATTGAGTTGTAACATGTAAACTGCCCCTCCATGGTATCTTTACCTTGTCGTGGTGGAGTGGCTTGTGTGCTTAAATGATCCTGAGAGCTATGCCGGCGGTAGCATTGCTGCCGATAGGGTTACCCATGCCGGACTGGTCGAAGGTGATAAGCCAGACGAAATAAGTACCTTGGTCGAAAGAGTGACGATCTTTCACCGTAAAAATACAACCATCAAGAAATGCGGACATGGGTTCTACTGGGGTAAAATTTTCCGGAGGTCAAATAGTCCCCCATTCGGTTCTCCGGGCGGGGACTACTTCAGGGAACCCATGCCAAAGGCTCAAACACAGGGACATGTTCCTAGGAACATGGAATGTTAGGACTTTATACAATAGCGGGGCACTAGAGATATTAATGCGGGAATTGGATAAATCGCCCTTGGATATAGTCGCTTTACAGGAAGTTAGGTGGCCAGGAGAAGGTAGTCAGAATCAGGAAGCTTTGCATTATACTATGGTGGTGCAGAAAGACCTGCATTTGGAACAGGTTTTTTAGTCAGAAGGAGGATCCTATCCGCTATCCGAGATATTAAGTTTGTTAGTGATAGGATATCATACATAATTCTAAAGGGTAAACGACATGATTTTATAATTGTAAATGTACATGCCCCCACAGAAGATAAAGATGACAAGATCAAGGATGAGTTCTATGAAGAATTAGAATGCTTATTGATAGCCTTTCACGATATCATATGAAAATTGTCTTAGGAGATTTAAATGCAAAGTGGGGCGGGAAGATATATTCAAACCAACAATAGGCAAATTCAGTCTTCATGAAGATAGTAACGACAACGGGGTTAGATTAGTCACATTTGCCACATCAAAGAATCTCATTGTTAAGAGCACAACATTTCAGCATAAGGATATTCATAAATACACCTGGACGTCCCCAGATGGAGAAACTCGGAACCAGATAGATCATGTATTAGTGGATAAACGCTGGCACAGTAGCATCATTGATATTAGATCAGTTAGAGGGACAGACTGCAATTCAGATCATCATCTGGTCAAGGTGAAAATCAGACAACGGCTATCGCTTATGAGAGGAACAAACGCTAAAGATGATTCTGTAAAATATGAATTAAAAAACTTGAAAAATGATGAAATGCGGCAAGAATACCAATCAAAATTGCTAATAGATTTGAAGTACTGGAATCTTCAGATGACAATGTGGCAAACGAAGAAGAAACTGATATAAATAAAGAATGGGAGGCTATAAGAGATACTATTAAATTGTCAGCATCAGAAAGCATTGGTTGTTTAAAAAAGAGGCAAAACAAGAAATGGTTTGATGAGGAATGTGCCGACATTGTAAAGAAAAGAAAGCTAGCAAAAATGAAATGGTTACACGAGCCAAATGAGGTAAATTTAGAGCAATTGGGTAGTGTTAGACGGAAACCACCAAGTTACTAAAGAGTAAGAAGAGGGAATATTTGAGAGAGAAGATTAATGACCTTGAAATGAATGCAAAAAATAGGAACATTAGAGAATTATATCAGGGAATTAGTATAGAGAAGAAAGGGTTTCAGGCTAGAACAAACATAATTCGGAATGAAAATGGGGATATGATTGCAGATTCCAAGAGTATATTAAATAGATGGAAAAGTTATTTTAATCAGCTATTAAATGTACATACAGAACAGGACATTGAGGAGGATAAGTTACAGACAGCAGAAATGCTAGTCGCAGAGCCAAGTGCATTAGAGGTTGAAATGGCAATTGAAAAATTGAAGATGTATAAAGCATCAGGTTCAGATGAGATCCCAGCAGAACTGATAAAATCGGGGAGAAAAATTGATGGACAAGATACGCTGGTTGCTTAGTATGATTTGGGAAAAAGAAGCTCTTCCAGATGAATGGAAGGAATCAATTATCGTACCAATTTATAAGAAAGGAGATAAAACTGATTGCAACAACTATAGGGGCATCTCATTACTTTCAACTTCGTACAAAATTCTAACAAATATATTAGTAAGCAGACTTACTCCCTATATTGATGACATTCTAGGAGATCATCAATGTGCATTTAGAAGAAACAGGTCTACAACAGATCAGATTTTTAGTATAAGACAGATTTTAGAAAAGAAATGGGAATATAATGGTACTGTACATCAACTATATGTAGACTTCAAAAAAGCATATGATTCAATTAAGAGGGAGAAGTTATATAGTATCCTGCTGGAGTTCGGAATTCCTAAAAAGTAGTTAGACTTATACGAATGTGTCTAAATGGCTCAACGAGTAGAGTGCGTGTAGGCAAACAGTTTTCAGACACTTTTGAAATCCAGAATGGGTTGAAGCAAGGAGATGCACTATCTCCTCTACTATTTAATTTTGTACTAGAGCATGCCATTAAATCTTTAGAGAATGAGGAAGGCTTACAACTGAATGGTATTAATAAGCTGTTAGTTTATGCTGATGATGTAGTACTACTGGCCGATAGCGAGGAGATACTAAAGGCCAACACGCACACACTATTGAGTAACACTAAGAAATTAGGACTGGAAGTAAATATCAGTAAAACTAAATATATGGTCACACGTAGAAATACATTATATAATGGAAATGGACAGCTAATAACAAATGAGGGAAATTTTGAGGAATTGGCTGAATTCAAATACCTAGGAACAATAATCACAAATAGGAATGAGATGCACAAAGAAATTAAACATAGACTCAATTCTGGAAATGCGTGCTATTATGCATTGCAGAGACTTTTGATGTCCCAACTCCTTTCAAAAAACGTTAAGCTGAAAATATATAAAACTATTATTCTACCAGTTATATTATATGGGTGCGAAACATGGACTCTTACTTTAAGGGAGGAAAGGAGATTACGAGTATTTGAGAATAAAGTTCTTAGGAAAATTTTTGGACCAAAGAGAGATGAACAGACAGGTGAATGGAGAAGACTACATAACAATGAACTACATGGTCTTTATAGGAAGCCAGATATAATAAGAACAGTTAAGTCCCGTAGACTGCGATGGGCAGGACATGTTGCGCGTATGGGGAATGAAAGACGTGCATGGAAACTTCTTGTAGGAAAGCCAGAAGGAAAACGCCCAGTTGGTAGACCAAGAATGAGGTGGGAGAACAACATTAACTATGATTTGAGGGAAGTAGATTATACAGGGAATGATTGGAAAGCATTAGCTCAGGATAGGAATATATGGAGAGCTTATGTCCGTGCGGCCATGAACCTACAGGTTCGATAGTGCCAGTGAGTAAGTAACATGTAAACTGTGATATGTGGCCTCCTGAAGCATTTGGTGTATGTAGTTTTATTTACCATCTGACATCTGCTGACGGATGTGAAAACTGCGTGCACCAAATGCTTCAGGGGGTCACATATCACAGTTTACATGCTTACTTACTTACTTACTCACTGACACTATCGAACCCGTAGGTTCATGGCCACACGGACATAAGCTCTCCATACATCCCTATCCTGAGCTAATGCTTTCCAATCATTCCCTGTATAATCTACTTCCCTCAAATCATAGATAATGTTATTCTCCCACCTCATTCTTGGTCTACCAACTGGGCGTTTTCCCTCTGGTTTTCCTACAAGAAGCTTCCATGCACGTCTTTCATTCCTCATGCATGCCACATGTCCTGCCCATCGCAGTCTACGAGACTTAACTGTTCTTATTATATCTGGCTTCTTATAAAGACCATGTAATTCATTGTTATGTAGTCTTCTCCATTCAGCTGTCTGTTCATATCTCTTTGGTCCAAAAATTTTCCTAAGAACTTTATTCTCAAATACTTGTAATCTCCTTTCCTCCCTTAAAGTAAGAGTCCATGTTTCGCACTCATATAATATAACTGGTAGAATAATAGTTTTATATATTTTCAGTTTAACATTTTTTGAAAGGAGTTGGGACATCAAGAGTCTCTGCATGCATTTCCAGAATTGAGCCTATGTTTAATTTCTTTGTGCATCTCATTCCTATTTGTGGTTATTGTTCCTAGGTATTTGAATTCAGCCACTTCCTCAAAATTTCCCTCATTTGTCATTAGCTGTCCATTTCCATTATATAATGAATTTCTACGCGTGACATATATTTAGTTTTATTGATATTTACTTCCAGTCCTAATTTCTTAGTGTTACTCAATAGTGTGTGTTTGTTGTCCTTTAGTATCTCCTCGCTATCGGCCAGTATTACTACATCATCAGCATAAACTAACACAGTTTACATGCTACAAATAAATTTTCAAGAATTTGTCAGTTAACATGTTTTACAGTCGAGCCCTTTATTACATGAAAGGGAAGTATGTTCCAAAACCAAGATCTAATAAATAAGTAGACACAAGTTAAATGAGTTCAAATCGGATCCCCAAAGATGTTTATAATTATATACCAAGAGGACGAAGATCACTGGGCCGTCCTATGAAACGCTGGAGGGAAAATTTTCTATAGGATCGTAACAGGCCTTGGCCTAATACTTGGAAGGAAGAAGAAGAAGAAGAAGAAGTTAAATAGTAATATAATTTTAATAAACACTCATGTTGGGAAACATGTTTATGTAATACATTACATTCTTAAAATAATATGCTAACAAACCTAAACAATAAGTTTATACATTTGTTGTAAATAATTCATAACAATCTCAACTTAAGGTGGGTCATGATGTACATTCATTCAGACTGTGCAGAGAAAAAAATACATGTGAAATACTTGAAAAAATTATAAAATGAGAGACAATTGAAGAATATCTATCTTCAAAATTATAATTAAAAAATTCTATTATAAATTTCATTAGAAAAATAAGATATCAGTGTAAAAAAAAAACTAAAATTAAATCATCAACTATTAAAAATTATTCTAACTGGAGTAAAAAAGTAACAGTTCCATGCACTTATAAATGGGAATATGCTTTGATGCATCTTAACACATTCAGTACCGTAAATCAGTTAAGGCGTTTAAAAGAGACTATCGTGTATGCGGCCGTTGGTCAGTTAACTCGCTTTAGAGCGGGCTCAAACAAACTGCGTTTATATTCGGCGCCTAAATTTTGTATTGACTTAGTATGTCTTGGAGATCATAGATGGCATGTAAATGTACATTTTCTATTCCCATTTGATAGGTTTAACCTTGGTGAATCCACTTTTATTTTTAAAACAAACAACACATGGAATTCATTCACCCAAACTTGTTTCCAGGCTCCAATGCAGTCGTATATGTTTCTCGTTATTGCACTGTTGTTTCTGCATGAGTGAAACTATGGCAAAAGAAAAATATCTCACTGAAGAAGAATTAGTGAATATTTTGTATAATGATGATTCAGGTGATAGATAAACTGATTCCTGAATTAGAAGATTCACAAAGTGAAAGTGAAGATGAACTTCCACTTCCTGAAATTGATACGCCGATACCATGTGATGTCAATCACCCAAGTTATTTCACCATCAAATCCTACTAGGATATCTCCTTTAGATATGTACAAAATTTCAATTTTCTAGGACTAATAGTTTGTGAATAATGGTCCATTTTCTGAAGTGCCACGAAAAGGGTAGCTGGGGTATTTAAATGGCTGGCCTGTGGGTTTAAATGCCCTGCTCAGTGCCTGGTACTGAATGTGTTAAAAATCTTCCTAAGCTCTAATTAACCAACGGCTAACTTTTCAAAAACTTACAACTGGGTCAGAAAACAAAAGAACAATAATTCCTGTAGAAACAAGAAAGAGGCTATTTATTACTTGTCGGGCTTAACCTTGCAAGAAATTTGTAGAAAGAGACAGCTGTGCTCATCTGTCTCACACGCACCAGTGTAGTCGGTGTTTCTTCACCAGATGTTAATAGGGTAAGGGGGAAGACGAAAACTGACAAAAGGGTGGGTTCTTTTTTTTGTAACTGGACGAAAGTGGTCAACGATCTACCCTCATATCTCAATCTCTCTCTCTCTGCCAAGTTAAGCCAGATATACAATAGTCAGGCAAATAGATAAAAAAAAGAGAGTGCTGAATGAACCAAGTTTTCCATAAATCAGCACATAGGGCACTGATTACAGTGGGCAAAGAGACCCGTGTCTCACCATAAACTGAATTATGGGGATTAGTAAAATTACTGTTGACATTATTATATTCTATTTTCATTTTTTGACAATATTATAGATTCTTGTCTTACATTGGAAACATAAAAGTGCACATTTGGTCCAGTAACTTTGTATCAAACTCTCATATTAAAATTGCTTCAAGTTTTTCACACTTACGTAAACCAAAATAAAATTGAAATAACATTTAAATACTCTTACGATTCTATTGAACAATATAAACTGAAGGGCCTAGGGCATTAATAAGACAAACCACATTTCCATATGTTGAAAAATATGTAAAGTGTATATATTTTATAAACAACGTAGTTTTCTAAATGATATGACATAGGATATTTTCATATATCTTTGATAAGTTGTAATTGTGTGCTGTTTCAGTGGAAGAAGAGGTCTTAAGTCCACAATTCTCCCACAATAAATAATACTATTATTGGTGAAATTAAATGTTTCTTACCTCTCCTCATATAAATCTTCTAAGTAGATCGCAATTTCGAGACCAAAACAGTTTCATCTTCAGTACTTCTTTGGCGACTGATGTTATGTCAATCGGAAGAAATTCTTCTTCTTCCCTCTGTTGGTGGACCGATGAACCTCTGGATTAGGTCAAAATTTGCGGGAATTTCATAGTTCATAAGTTTTCCTTTGTTTTTCTGAATGTGGATCTTTTCCCAAACCGTAAGTTCCTTTTGTTTGTCTCACGGTTTGGGAAAAGATCCACATTCAGAAAACAAAGAAAAACTTATGAACTTTGAAATTCTGCAAATTTTGACCTGATCCAGAGGTTCATCGGTCCACCAACAGAGGGAAGAAGAAGAGTTTCTTCTGATCGACATAACATCAGTCACCAAAGAAGTACCGAAGATGAGACCGTTTTGTTCTCGAAATCGCGATCTACTTAGAAGATTTATATGAGGAGAGGTAAGAAACATTTAATTTCACTATAAATTAAACCCCTCATAGTGATTAATTCCTATAAAAGTTAAACACTATTATTATTATTATTTCATACTTCACTAAAAAATTAAATTCTGTGTATGCATAGACATAAAGAGATAAACTGGCAATGTCCTATCTTCAAGCATTGGATCTAGAGAACTAGAAAGCAAAAGCATAAGTTTTGGTCTTGACATCATACTGTTAGGGAAGTTACTGACGCCTGAGGGCAAATCTGCCAGATATAAACCTCTCATTAAGGTCCAGGGTTCAAATCCCAGTTGAAACATTAATTTTTCTTTCTTAAATGTTAAATGTTGATTTAAATAAAAACATTGAAAATACAAATATTTTAAATAATTTAGTAATTTGTCCCAGATTTTTGATATATTGTATATTTGGAAACTGAAAAATCCGATTATTTGAAGGAATCAAATTTGAAGTTAGATATCATTTATCAAAAAATGGTTTAGAAGTACACAATAAGAATACATTAAACAGGATATACCGCAAACGATGATTGTAAAAAAAAATCACTGCAATTTTTAAAACTAATCTCTACATTCTAAGATTTGGTAATATCGCAATGGAATTAAAATTATAACAAACTGTATCCAATAAAATATGATGAATCTTGTGATCTGAGGAAAACAAATTATTAATACAAGTGTATCTTGTGCTAGAGTGGATTAACGTAGATTTTTCCTTGCTGAAAGTTATTAGGATGAGTGTGGAACAGAACTCTTTAGGCTGAGATAATTTTGAGTAGTAATGTATATTCATAACCTATAAATATGACACTATCTACAATTCTAGTAATACTCTAGCATATTACTATATTATCATCATCATCATCATCCAGGCATTGAGCCTGTTGGCTTGTTCCGGTTTCATCATCATCATCAACAACAAGGATTAAGCCCAATGGCCTGTTCCGATCTCATTATAGGTCGAGTTGGTCCTTCCATCTCTTCAATGGTCTTCCCAACATTCTTCTCCCTTTTGGTTTATAATTATACATTCTTCTTGGTATGCGCTGTTCATTCATTCGTAATACGTGCTGAAGATAAGCATTCTGATAATATTTTATTCTTTCACAGAAATTAAATATATTAAGTTCTGTTCTTATATCTGCGTTTTTCTTTTTATCGGTCCTTTGGTATCCTGCTATTGCTCTCAACATCTTCATTTCAGCAGCCTCTATTTGTTTACTATCTGCCTTTGTTAATGTCCAGGTTTCACATCCATAGATAAGAGATGGAACTGCCAATACTTTGTAAAACTTCAAAATAGTTTCTCTTCTAGTCTTATTCAATAAAGTGCATTTAATTATGCCACATAGATAATTGTATCATTGTATTTCATGAAAGCTAGAATTGTTAAAATTTTTCACATCTTCTGTGTGGGCATCCAACATTTCTCCTTCCGTACGGTTTATAATTTAGCAATAATTTTGGAAATCCTTCTTCTGGCATTCTATCGACATGTTCTTTCCAGTCATTCCTATATTTAATTACCATATTATATTACATTATTACTATTATTATTATTATTATTATTATTGTCCATCATCTATGGGATATTATTAAATTGAACTTGACCTATATAAACTAAATATTTTAATGTTGATGAAATGACCACATGACTCATAATATAGCAGGTGACAGCCAATCTCTCTCTTTATGTCTGCAGTATACATGTAACAAAAACATGTCTAAACACAATAGACATACACAGCCTCCTTGTTTATACCTGACGATTATAAATGTGATATGACCTAAGATATTCAATCATCTTAAAAAAAGTTAATTATTGACCTAAAATAGACAATTGCATATTTTGAGATATGAATGAGAAATTATACAAAGTCATAAATTGTTGTCACTGAATATGCGTTTTATATCAATAACGAAGAAAACTGATTTAATTGGGTTAAAATGTTCAATTACTTTTAGAGTAATTTATGTTCAAAATCTTGTCTAGATCTCTGATTTTTAGGATCTAAAAGATATAGATTTAGGCACTTGAAATGACCTTTAAAAACTGTAAAATAGGTTCCATATAAAAGAGGTTCTAAAATTACAACTTTAGGCTTTTAAAAATGTGTAATACTTCAAAATCACTATCAATAATAGCAAAATGGATGTAACAATTTAAGAAAAGAAATGAAGTTAACAATAGTGCCATGTCCCGTGCCTTAGCCGAGTGGTTAAGGCAAGAAGCCTTGGCGCAGAGCTACGGGACTTGTGCTGGTTTAAGTCCCTATGCAGGAAGAAATTTTCTCATGGAATTTTGGCCAGTATAGGACCGGTGCCCACCTAGCATCGTGAGGCATTTGGGTAGCTACAATAAGTAAGTAGCAATTCCAGGTTGAGAAGACCAGCTATGGGGGACCCGACATGCTGACCATGTGTCACTCCTACACTGATTAGATGATTAACACATGTAGATGTGAGGACAGCAGTCGGGTAGTAGGCCAAGGGCCTTCTAGGCCTGTTGTGATTGGAGTTTTTTTATAGCCGGTGCTATGATTAAAAGGCAGGTTATGTTAAAACTGTTTCTTCAGGAAAGAACCACTATAATGGATTTTTTTGGACCCTTTACTTGCCAGATATCACCCCATTGGTAATATCTGATACGTAAAGGGTGCAAGAAATCCATTAAAGTGGTTCTTTCCTAGAGAAAGAGCTTCAACATAACCCGCCTTCATGTGCCTTTAACCATGGGAGACTCACTTATAGTAAATTTACGGGGTGAATAATAAATATGGCTATACGTTTGATCGCGTTGTGTGATGAAAATATTACCATTACAGGAAATATGAAATTACCGTTGGAAAGGCAATTACTCAAATTACAACAATGGAATAAAACAAAACAGTGTGGAACTTACATCATTAGTCAAAATGGCATTGAATATGGAACAGCAAATTACAATTGCTGCATGGGCAATAACATATGCTAATGATCGTGAGGTCGCAAGACGTGAGTTTAACGTACCATTGCAGCCGTCGAGAGTGGGGAAGCGGAGAAAATGACTGCTGGAAACGGGAAGGATGCAGAAAATCAAACCTCCTGGAAGGCCTCGCATTAGCACAGATGCAGAAACAACGAAGAGAATTGTGGAGGCGTTCGACGCTAGCCCAAAAAAATCAACCTGCCAAGCTGCACGTGAGCAGTGATTTGTTTTGTTCTATTGTTGTAATTTGAAGGATTCCCTTTCCAATGATAACATCATATTTCCTTTAATAATAATATTTTTGTCACAAAATGCGATCAAATGTATAGCCATATTTCTGAATCCCTCCGTATTTATTGATCAGAAAGAAATTTTATTTTCATGTTTTCATATTATTTCAATGCTCTGATAAAATTCCACAGATTACTGGAAATTTCTGGAGACCTGGAATGACTTATAAAAATGTTATTTAAAGAAAGCAATTTTAAGCTTAAAAAACAAAATAGGTACCAAGGATAAAAATGATATTATTAGGTACAGTTAAACTCTTCTACGTGCTATAAATTCATAAAACTTGTTTTACTGTATTTTGTACATTCCCTGATATCATGTTCCTTTGTTAAAATTTACAAGTAAGAAATGTGATTTGCCTTTCACCCTACTTGTTAAGTCCTATGTCATTACATTTCTGAGTATCTGAAAATGGTTTCAGCATAACCTTGATTTTCTGATTTCCACATGAGACTGTACGACATTTAAAGTGAAAGCTTTTAGGTTAATATCCCCAAGCCCTTCAATCAATAAAATAAATAATTGATAAAATCAAAATTATTTTCTATTGAAGCAGAAAAAAAAACTGGCCCATATTATCACACATATTCCTGAGAGTTTGGAACCCACACTCACCAGGATTCAAGGCCACTGGCATTTATATAATTTAATGTTGCAACAATAGGGTTATTGTTCAGTTTGATATATAATCAATGGTTTGACGACAACTAGATATTCTACAACACGGTCACAGGTTTGCCAATTGCTAATATCTACTGCACATTCCAGTTCAAAAATATCTTTATTCCAATGGGATTCAAACAACTCTAGAACTCACAAACGCTCCTTAGCACCTGTACACAGTGATGGGACTAGAAAGTAATTGTAATATTAGCTTCCTCTAAAAATTATAGTTCCAAAGCACTTGCAAGAATATATAAATTACTTTTAGATTTGCAATACTGAATAATTATCTTGAATACTCATTTAATTACAAAATATCTAAAACTGCAGTTTGGAAAGTGGTATTAAATTAATATTGGGAAGTAAACATTATGAGGTATTTAATCTTTAATTTTAGGAAGTTATATTTTGAGGTTATTTTAATTATATTATTTTTAGTCTGGACATCTTACCTCAATATTAATGTTGATTTGTCCCGGGAAAGCTGACGATAAAACAGAATTGTTTTGAAACATGTTCAAGAACAAATCAACATTAATATTGAGGTAAGATGTCCAGACTATAAATAATATAATTATGAGGTATTCCTAAATTAATGAGTCATTTTTTAACATCTTACCTCATATTTTATGTTTCTTCAAACATGGGAACTAGTTTCCGAGAGAAGGATCTCTCTCATTTTCAACCGACATTATGACTACCAGATTTTCGTTGGAATCTCCAACAATAACGTTCCCATCTGGTGTTGATTGGATGAACTTTGAGATGAGGTCGTGTTCATCAGGAATCTCGAAATTCATGGATCTAAATTTGTTCTTCTGAATCTATATCTTCTCCCAAATTGTCAATTCTAAAGGTTTTTCCAAATTTGACAATTTGGGAGAAGATATATATTCAGAAGAACAAATTTAGATCCGTGAATTTCGAGATTCCTGATGAACGTGACCTCATCTCAAAGTTCATCAAATCAACACCAGATGGCAATGTTATTGATGGAGATTCCAACGAAAATCTGGTAGTCATAATGTCGGTTGAAAATGAGAGAGATCCTTCTCTCGGAAACTAGTTCCCATGTTTGAAGAAACATAAAATATGAGGTAAGATGTTAAAAACGACTCATTAATTTACGAATTAAGAACCTCATAATGTTATTTCCCATATTTAACTATGAATTATGAGGATAATCATTAAAATTCATCGGAGAACATTTTATTTAAACAACTCACCTCATAGGATTCATGCTTCCATGATACCACGGTTGCAAACTCAGTCGTGTTCATCAGCCATAACTCCGACTGATGAAATTCTTCGGCTGTCAACTGATCTATTGTCACCATCTTCAAGTGCTGCCATCCATGGTTGAATTTATGAACTTTGAAATCAAAGTAATTTTGTTAGGAATATCAACATTAATTGATCTATGTACTTCGAAATTACTTTGATTTTGAAGTTCATAAATTCAACCATGAATGGCAGCATCGAAGATGGTGACAATAGAACAGTTGATGGCTGAAGAATTTCATCAGTCGGAGTTATGGCAGAGGATGAACACGACTGTGTTTGAAACTGCGGTATCATGGAAGCATGAATCCTATGAGGTGAGTTGTTTAAACAAAATGTTCTTCGATGAATTTTAAGTTTTAATTGGAAAGTGGTATTTTATTTTATGATTTTCTTTAACATATCAACTCACTTGACATACTTATTCAAAATCAGGTTGTCAAAGGTTGATACATTTTGTTCAGGGGTTACTTATTTCCAGCTTGGATTTTTATTATGAAATTAAATACAGTAAAAGCTCCTTATTTGCTGTTCCTTTATTTGTGTTTTCATTATTCACGGGTTAAAAATTTGTAACAGGGGGTTCCTGTATTTGAGGTTAAAAATGTCTTTATTTGCGGATCCAGTCAGTATATTAGAAGGATTAGTATCCTTTATTAACGCATCGGCAACTTTTTTACACGCTTTATATTAGCTTGACCTGTATCTATCTATCTATCTATGTAACGGAATCTTTCAACGCGATTTTCACCCACTTATAATCATTGGATCGACTTGAAACTTCGTATACTTGTAAAGGATCTGTGACAATACAATAATTTCATATTTTGTTTCTAAAATCCTGGCCAGAATCGTCAGAAAATCAAAAAAAGTGTCTTTGTATCTATGTAACGGAATTTTTTAACACGATTTTCACCCACTTAGAAACATTGGAGCGACTTGAAACTTTGTGTACTTGTAAAGGACCCGTGACAATACAATAATTTCATATTTTGTTTCTAAAATCCTGGCCAGAATCATCAGAAAATAAAAAAAAATTAAAACTGGTGTAATAGGTTGCGGACTTGTCGACTTTTTAGTCAATCGTTGTAACAGCGGTGAACTCTAATGGTATATAATTTCAGTAATCCATAGGTCGCTGGCTTAAATCCGACTGGGAGTTTTTTTTTTTAGAAGAGTATTACTTTTAGCTCATATACTACAATAGTAGCCTATCGAATTTAAAGATATTGACATTATTATCTTATTCTGTAAAATATTAAAATTAAAAAATAAATAATAGTTTTAAAAAACTACAAAAACACGCTTTATTAGAAAAAACCGAACTAAAAAATTGAAAAATAATTTTAATTTCCAACACGCTTGGGATAAATAATTTTACTATCAAAAGCGTGGGGTGCTTTTTATGATTTTTACATTTTCTTCTTAGAGACTTTGCTTTTACAAATATTTGTTTATTATGAAATATATTAATTGGTAAACAGCACTCCACGCTTTTGATGGTAAAATTATTTATCCCAAGCGTGTTGGAAATTAAAATTATTTTTCAATTTTTTAGTTCGGTTTTCTAATAAAGCGTGTTTTTGTAGTTTTTTAAAACTATTATTTATTTACTGCAGGCACGTGCCAAGGTGGCTTTTACAAAGAGTTATTTAAACCAAATGAACAAATTAATATCAATGTAAAACAAAGACGAAGAAATGAACGAAGAACACCTACAAACATGTGAAGTATTACCTGTTGGATCCACCATAGAAAAATACTGGAGAGCAAGAACGCTAATGCCTTCGTTGCCAAGGCCCAGCATTTGAAAACAACAACATATCAAAGTAAAACAAACCTTATTGTCACTAAGCCTAAAGTTCGTTTTTAAAAGCCATCACCGTCGTATTTCACGTGCTGCCGTTGATAAATGCCACACTTGCCACGATCGGTGTTTTATTGTTTCAACTTATCATTCATTGTGATAATTTTGATTGAATAACACGTGTCTCTTCTGCTTTGTTGCCAATTTACAATGTCGAGTAAAAGGAAAAAAAAAAAATTCTGAAGAGGAAAAATGTAGTGTTGCCGCTTAAAGTAAAAATAGAAATGCTTTACTGTTTACGTATTGGCGAGTCTTTGCATCTATATCACGTTGTTTCAATGTTAATGAATGAACTGTACAATTCATCAAGAAATCCGAAGACAAAACAAGGAATTCTATCGCTGAATATCAATCTGAATTGAAAGACCTTTTAAAAGCGGCAAAACAGGAAGAAAAAAAAATACTAAGTTCTTTAAGCCCTTGCCTAAACCTGACAGTAATACTTAATAGAAATTGTTCAAAATATTTCATTAATTGATTTTGTTTTAACTCATGCCCCAAATGGGAGTCATGACCAATCACATTTCAATGAATTTTAATTTACAACCAATCACAGACGTTTTTCACCTCAATTTTATCAGTTTAATTTTATCATATTAAAATCAAGCTCCTCGTTTTAACATTCTGAATAGGTCAGAGCATTATTTTGCAGTGACTGACTCTAAGAAATATGGCTACCAGATTGTATATATAGTGCACGAATGTAAACAGATACAGCTTGCGGGATATAATAGAAAAACATTCGTAGCAATTGATTATACCACAATAAAAAGAAACCACTGTTTGCACTTTCTTAAATATATAATTTCCCAGGAATTTACATTCCAGAAAAATATAATTTACGTCATAGGACATCAGAAATTAATTAATAACCTATAATGTTGGTTATAAACAGTTTGATGTGTTTCGCTTTTTCTCCACTAGGGTGCATTCTTATTATATTGCGATCCTTTGGCAATAAATAATATGATCTGTTTGCAGTGATGAACAATTAAGCATAACAAACGTTTCTCATTTGTTTTCAAACATTGCCGTTTACATTAAATATATAAATATTTTAAAATAACTATATTTAAATAAGTCCACTGCTGTGGTCTCGAGGTAGCGTGCTGCCTTGTCATGCAGCGGGCCCGGGTTTGATCCCCAGTCGGGGCAGTTTTTCTGGATGAGGTTTTTATCGGGGTTTTTCCTCACCTGTAAGACAAATGTCAGGAAAAATTTAAGGTCCAAATGGTCCCCGAAATCATATGGCCATCATCATCATCCTTCACCGGTGTGTAAAGCAACGGGAAGCTACTACACCTACAATTCCCTAGTAAAGCTGCAAGCATAGCATGAAAATGCTTTGATTGCAGTGAAGGACCTGCCTTCGGGCAGAATTACTATGGCTGGATGGATATTTAAATAATGATTTGTGAGTAAACAACTTAATTTTATTCGTTAAATAGTCCTAACAAATGCCACTCTTGATTTCCAAATTCTCTAGAAAAATTCACTCCTCACTTCGTGAGTCGTGAATTTATCAATAATTTGGAAATCACTCGTGGCACTACTTATGATAATTTTTCTTTTATTTTGGAACCTTGGAACATATCCCCTGTATACTCATACAAATTACCATTTCATGTTCGCAGTTTCTGTATTCCTGGCATATTTGTGGAACATAAAGAAGTGATCCCACAACAGGCCCGGAGGCCCTTGGGGTAGTAGGAGGTTAAGGCTCCCACTTTTTCTAGACAATCGGCACTTTATGTCAGCCGGGTTGTCAGCCCTGCGTGACGGCCGCCTTTACCCCCAGAACAAGCGTCTGGTACTCATTTCCGTTAGAATTTGTGGAACATATTCCCGTGAATAAAGAGCTTTTACTATATTTGTAATTTAATAACGTAATGAATACAAATATTTTCTTATGACAGGTATAAATATTCAATTAATGGGAAAATAAAATTTAAATAATCAAATTCACAAACAATTTGGTAGACCAAGAATGAGGTGGGAGAATAACATTAACTATGATTTGAGGGAAGTAGATTATACAGGGGATGATTGGAAAACATTGGCTCAGGATAGGGATATATGGAGAGCGTTTGTCTGTGCGGCGATGAACCTATGGGTTCGATAGTGCCAGTGAGTTAGTTAAATTCAGAAACAATTATAGGGAGGATTTGTAAAAAATGAGAAAAAAACTTCAGAACTATAATTTTTTTTTACATAAAAAACTCACCCTCCTTACAAGTAATTCTTATTACTTTTACAAAAGATTCTCACAATTAAGAAAATATTAATTAAACTTCATAAGATCAATTAATGTCCCATCAACACTCATTAAGCAGGACTTGCAAAAATGTTTACATTCTGCATTTTATAAATAAATTCATCCCATTAGCAAAACTGATTACAAAAATACAAAATTTACATGCAACATACAACGTTCACATTCCAAGGAGACAATATTTTTGCAGTCCTGTAAAAAATGAACAATTTCAAATTTGTGTCAGTGCTTTCTCCATTGGCACAACGGTGTTCGTTTGAAAGCCATTCACCTACTTGTTTAATAATACATATGGCACCTATTTGCAATCTAAGTTTATAATAACGTTACTTCAGACATCTTTTTAGTGCACACTTAATAGCATTTTGTTTACGTATGTACAGGATCCCATTCAAGCTTCTTATATATATTATCCTTTTTAATACAGGTATTGGCAAATTTTCTTGTGATTTGATTGGTTGTCACTGGCATAAGTCATAGGTTTTAGCTCCAAAGTAAAGGACTGTACAGAAAACATCAACACAAAAGACTCAACTATAAATAAGGACATGATTTCCAATGCACAGTCAGTCTGCAGCCGACAGTTGCAGAGTTAGGAGGTCATAAACCACGCAGAATCACCTGAGAATGTCAACTGCAGTAGTTGACGAAATGTTGAATGTTAATATAACCAGACCATGGCCATTTAGCCCGAAGGACATAAAGATATGAATCACCTTAGAAATGATAAAAATGGAGAAATAGAAAAATCTGCAATAGCTGTACATACATTGATTTTCTAGAAATTTTATAGATAGTATTTCAGGTCAAGGTGCAATTTATGTTTAAGTGGTCAGAAAAACACAGAACTGAAACTAAGGCAAAATTACTAAAACAGTTAGAAAAATCTAAGGAACTCACAATTTGGGAGAAAATTTACATCTGCAAGAATAAAAGAAAACCATGAATTTTGAAATTCCCAGAGAAAGAGAAAAAAAATTGATTTGGAAGTTCATTGATCAGCCAGCAGAGGTGGCAGAAATCAACTTGCAGGATGGACAACCATCAGGCAACAGTTGTAAAGCATCGAGAATGTAGCACAAAAGCGACAAAACTGGTCGGCATAAAAATAAAGAAATATGAGGTGAGTCCAAATATCCGACTCATTAATAATTAAACTTCATAATGTTACTTCCTAATATCATTTATTAATAAATACACATTACCCTCTGTGGTCTCGAGGTAGCGTGCGGCCTTGTCACGCAGAGGGCCCGGGTTCGATCCCCGGTCGGGACAGTTTTTCTGGGTGAGGTTTTTTTCGGGGTTTTTCCTCACCTGTAAGACAAATGTGAGGAAAACTTTTAAGGCCCAAACGGTCCCCGAAATCATATGGCCATCATCATCATCCTTATCATTATCATCACCATCATCATCCTTCACCGGTGTGGAAAGCAACGGGAAGCTACCACATCTACAATTCCCTAGTAAAGCCGCAAGCATAGCATGAAAATCCTATGATTGCAGTGAAAGACCTGCCCTCGGGCAGAATTACTATAGATGGATGGATTATTTTGTCAATGTAGTTTTGTGCCTTTTCTACAGTTCATGAGAATTACCTTTCTCATTTATGTTAACATGTGATAACACTAGAAGTGTATATTTTTTTATGTTTCACATATTTGACTTAATAAAACATCATATTTCTCTAAATCTTTACTAATAAAATTCATTGCATAAAATCGTTGAGGTGGATAGTCATAAAATAAAATAAGTTAAAATTTACCTTCTTAGATCAGAGCCGTCGTCCTCAACTTATAAAATATGTATGCTTTTTTGTCTGAAGGCCTTTCAGAATCTCCATTCCATCTTCAGCAGGCATTTCTTCGCTACATATTTGATGGTCTCGGTGCTGGTTCTAATGTAGTGTTGTCGTGACTAAAGCTTCTTCCTGACGATATCATATAGTGGGTTGTTTAGTCTGGGAGTGCTTTCATTTATTAAAAGCTTGTTGTCTATTTCCTTGATAATTTCCAGGTCTTCCAATATGTTGATTTTTGTTATGTTTCCCTCTTTGTGTACCATTGTAAGGGTGTCCTCTATTGAGTTCATTCTATGACCGGCGTTTATTATATGCTTAGCATAATATGACTTTCCATATGCGTATACGAAATCGTTACGATGCTCTTTAAACCTTATGTTGAAGCTTCTTTTCGTTCTACCTATATAGAACTTGTCACAGTCTTTGCATGTTAATTTATATACTCCCTTGCCATTAAATTTATTATGTTTTTCTATTTTGTTACTTATTACATTATTTAATTTATTATTAGTTTTGTAGGCTATGTTTAAATTTTTATTTATTTTTCTCAATGTTTTTGCCAATTAGTCACAACAACACTACATTAGGACTAGCACCGAGAACATCAAATAATGTAGCAAAGAAAGATCTGCTGAAGATGGAATGGAGATTCTGAAAGGCCTTCAGACAAAAAAAAGCATACATATTTTATAAGTTGAGGACGACGGCTCTGACCTAAGAAGGTACATTTTAACTTATTAAGTTATGTAGGTAGGAAATAACACTATGAGGTTTATTTTAATTTTGTTTAGTTGTTTCTTGACTCACCTCATACTTCTTAACTCCCTTGCATATCTAGATTTTGTCACTGTATTTGTGACATTCTCAATGCTGTTCACATTCACAACTGATGTCCAATGGTCTCCTCTCCTGCAGACTGACCTCTGCGCCATCTGATGGCTGACCAACGAACTTCCAAATCAATCCCCTCTCCTTATCACCGGGTATTTTAAAATGCATAGTTGTGTTTTTATTCTTGCATATGTAAATTTTTCCCCAAATTGTGAGTTCCTTCGGTTTTTCCAATTGTTTAAGTAATTTTGTTTTGGTTTCTATTCTATGTTTTTCTGACCAGGCATAGATTTTTCTGTTTCTCCATTTTTAACATTTCTGAGGTGTTCCTTTAATTTTTAACTTATTTTGTTTTATCTCTAAATCTTATCTCAATTGGAATGGATATTATTCCCTTATTTAAATGAGCTCTTCAACTGTATAATAAATTAAAATATATAAATTAACTAATAATTAATCATTCTGATGAATATCAGAAAGCAATGTAATGATTGAAGACTTAAATTAGATTTGAATGTATGTATACAAATCTCCTCGAAATGACCTGTATCGACAGTTTTGAATAATATATAAGGAAGCCTGACTTAATTGTGTGTCTCATGCACTTGCTAGCTGCACTGTGCACTTCACAAGACACTACCTTGAGCTTATTCAATATTGTGTCAGCAAAGGCAATCAACAACATAACAAACATTGAATATATTGCACACAGAAATACATATATTTTATTATATATCAATATTACAATACTTACATTCATAATTGTGTTCTCTGAGTAAAGTTTCTTTCTTGTGCAACTAATGCAAATGAAAACAACCAAAGTCAACTATATTTAAAGAAAAAATGTTCAATATTTCATCATCCTACCATGTATTAAGTCCTAGAAGAACTGTTATTACCTGAGGAAGATTTTTTTGAGCCTTCTTTTTATGGGACATCCCATCAAATATTTTTATTTTGGACAAAATCTTAATACTGCTTTTGGGAACCTGTAAGAATTAATTCTCAAGATATACTCCTTCAAGTTCTGGACTAGTAATATATTAAATTCTAGTAACATTTTATTCATGGAAAGTTATATAATTTTTCAATACAATTAGAAGGTTTGCCAATAAAAGACAATCCTTTTTATAAATTATTTTCTTGGTCCCATTTGGTCTAGTCGACTGCATGAATCTCATTTCACAAGCAGTTAATTTCTTCTCTCCATTATCCTAAATCTTTACTTCACTATTAAATCATTAATATACAGAGTGATTCAGAAATATGGCTATATGTTTGATCGCATTTTGTGACGAAAATATTATTATTAAAGGAAATATGATGTTATCATTGGAATGGGAATCCTTCAAATTACAACAATAGAATAGTACTTTTATTCGGTAGTGAGTCCTGGGTAACAAATAAGAGGAGTTCGAGTAGAATATAAAGTGCAGAAATTACTTTTCTAAGAACTTGTTCAGTTGAAGTTAAAATAACATTCTTAAAACCTAGGTTAAAAATGAGCTCATGATACTATAGTATATTGATACAGAGAATAAAGCTAAATTAAGTACAGTATAACATTTCCATGTGTGACTACCTGACAACTACAATATAACACAGCTTAAATTTTATAATGGACTAGCTAATACCTGGCATGCACTTCTACACCTAAATAAATGAGAATATGTTTTTTGCATTTAGTTGAATAAGTAAGAGGAAAAATAAATATAAATTTATATCATAATTATTTTTAGATGCCCCGTGCTTATTACCTGGCGTTGCCCGGGAATCTACACATCTCAATGTACTTGGCATAAATGAGCCGAAAGACAAAATTCGTTATTTTGAGTTATCCATAGAAGAATACCCGCCGTGTGCTGCTATGCTTTCACAGGAATCTACGTTCTTATCTCGATCTTCTTGGCATCAGTGAAAGACAAAAATGGTTATTATGAGTTATCCGTAAGAGATAAACATATGCTGTCACGGACTTTTCTGTAGAGTTTTTTGAGATATTCAATTCTGTATATTTGTTATGGTTAAGCGCATAAGCCATTTAAGCTTACAAAAAGCGAACATTTTTCACTACAGAAGTTGATTTTTAAGGGCGAAGGGCTTGAGCATTAAAACTCTCTTATAACCTGTAACTTCCCGGGAAAATCCTGAACATTTGCAAAAAGCCCCATGACAATCGGATGAATGGTCTGGCAGCACATGATTACTTGGGAATCTACTTATCCCGATCTCCTCGTTATTGATGAAAGTCAAAAATGGCTATTGTGTAAAACCAACTGGGGCCTTAATAAATTTTATAATCCCATCATCTATACTATGGGAACATTTTATTCCTGTCTTATGTGTAAAAGATAAAGATATGCTGTTGAAGACTTTTTTTGTAATTTTTTTTTTGAGATATTCAATTCCATGTACATTAATTTTGTGTATTTGTTATGGTTTACGCAGCATAAGCCATTTAAGGGTAAAAAAAGGGACTTTTTCATGTTTTTCATAACAAAGGGTGTTTTTTTAAGGGTATAGGGGTCGTATGTTAGAACATTACTCTCTACTCAAATTACTTCCAATCACTAGTGAGCTGATTCACCGTGAGCAATTGCTGAGAACGAATTAACGGCCGACTTATCGGTCATGCACGAGAGTGGACGTTTTCGTAATATTGGCAACGAATTACCCAGAATTCTCAGCGATAAAACCACTTCCATTATTTTCGTCTGCTATAGAGGAATGCATTTATGCTTGCATCCCGCAAATAATACCGTATACAAACACGACTGCGACACGCAATATTACGCCGATTCTCCTGTTCTTCCAGTTGAATTCTTTGGTAGACTCTATCAAATTCCTCTTCTCCGTGTATACTGAAAACATGATCGAAGTCTTCAAGGTCCGACATCTTGGATAAATGTTGGATAAAGCAGCAAAGTACATCGATTACCATCGGTTCCCTTCGGGATTTTAATTTGAGTTGCTCATTTAAGCTACCTCCGCAGGTAGCTTACAAATTTAACCAATTATTATCGCATGAACAGATTTCTGAGTAAGCAAAATCGTATTAGCATACAACTTGCTCAGCAGAGAAGGCATTTTACTGTCTAATGCGTCCAAACATGCGACCCTAGGAGTTGAGTATCTCAACTCTCTTATAGCCTATGTTCATCCCGGGAATCTCCTGTACATTTTGCAAAAAAAACCCATCACAATCGGATCAATGGTATGGCCCCGCATAAAGTACAAACAAACAAACATTCATTTTTTTATATTAGATTATTGATTTGAACTGAGAATTATGACCTCACTATTCAAGTCACAAATTAATAAGGTACCATGAAACAGAATGCTTACAATATTGATATCTGCTATAAAAAATGTCATTAAGAACTTTTGTTAATCTCTATGTCTGCCCTAATAAAATCTCTAATACCAAATATCTTTAATCAATTGAGTTGGTGTTTACTTGATGAAAATCCATATTTATTAATTAAATAAAAATAAAACATAGTTTTATTTGATTTTCATATTTATTATATAATTCAGTGACAGCTGTTTCGGTACACTGTACCTTCTTCAGACATGTTAACAAATTATGAATTGTGTTCCAACTGATCTAAGCAACAATACAATATTTATTTAAATTTTTAAATTTAACAAAGGGGATTCATTCAAATCAAGTTGAGAATTTAACAGTTTTTTACTACTTTTAAATTTATTAATTTCTACAGCCTCCAAAAGATCTAACTTCTTACCCTTATCACAAATATGTAAAATTTCAAAATTTGGATCGAAACAATGATTAAATTGGAATAGGTGCTTAGCATATTTTGAATTTTCTAAATTTCTGTTATATGCTCTCATGTGTTCCTTTATCCGAGAGATAAAAGGTTTACATATTTGTGATAAGGGTAAGAAGTTAGACCTTTTGGAGGCTGTACAAATTAATAAATTTAAAAGTAGTAAAAAACTGTTAAATTCTCAACTTGATTTGAATTAATCCCTTTTGTTAAATTAAAAAATTTAAATAAATATTGTTGTATTGTTGCTTAGATCAGTTGGAACACAATTCATAATTTAACATGTCTGAAGAAGGTACAGTGTACCGAAACAGCTGTAACTGAATTATATAATAAATATGAAAATCAAATAAAACTGTTTTATTTTTATTTAGTTAATACCAAATATCTTTTTTTTCACCCTTGTAGTCATTTTATTTCATTGCCATCTTAATCTGATTTTACTATCAGACAACCTGGTATTATGCCAGACACGAGTAGAGAGTTTATTTTTACAATGAGACAAAATTCAGAGTTCAAACTATTAAAAAACCACTAATTTCCCTGTAAAATGTACTGTATACATGTATCCATGCATAGTAATTCTGCCTGAAGGCAGGTCCTTCACTGCAATCATAGCATTTTCATGCTATGCTTGCAGCTTTACTAGGGAATTGTATACATGTATAATTATTCAATAATAACCCAGTTTTAACTTTTGCTGTTTTCATTTGAAACTGTTATACAAATATTTTTGCACAAGTAAAATAAAACTCTTTGTGTTGATGTGCCATTTGCATTACAATTTATATAGTTTAACAAGGCAAGTTTTATAACACGACTAGATTAGGGAAATGCAATATAAAGATTCACTTGCCATTTAAAAGAAATCTTAAAACACTTTACAACATTTAAAACAATATATTATACATTAGTTTAATGTCTGACTATTTTAATTCTGTGTACCATCAAGAAGACATTCATTTCCTCAGATATATGCAATAAAACATGTTCTGTATAACAGATGTGCAAGAAACATATCAATAGAATGTACCAAAATCATGGTAATATGGAGATTCAAAAATCTTTATCATATATTTTTTACAATGGATAAAATTAAAAAAAAAAAATAATAATATAAATATATTGAACCTTTATAGGAAAAAATCACTATGAGGTTTAATTTATGGTGAAATTAAATGTTTCTTACCTCTCCTCATATAAATCTTCTAAGTAGATCGCGATTTCGAGACCATAACGGTCTCATCTTCAGTACAATCTTGGCGACTGATGTTATGTCGATCAGAAGAAACTCTTCTTCTTCCCTCTGTTGGCGGACCAATGAACCTTTGGATCGGTCCACCAACAAGAGGGAAGAAGAAGAGTTTTTCCAATCGACATAACATCAGTCGCCAAGATTGTACTGAAGATGAGACCGTTATGGTCTCGAAATCGTGATCTACTTAGAAGATTTATATGAGAGGTAAGAAACATTTAATTTCACCTTAAATTAAATGCTTCATACCTCACCCTCATATCCAGTCTTTTACGTAGACCATGGTTTTAAAGCCTTGGTGGCTTCATCTTCAGTCAACAAGAGGGTATTGAAGATGAAGCCGCCAAGACTTTGAAACTGCAGTCCACGTAGAAGGCCGGATGTGAGGTGAAGTATGAAGCAATTCATTTAATCTTAATATAAAGATAACACAATAATTTAATCCATTGAATCTCTGCTTATAATTATTTTAATGTATCTTAACTCGGAACACAATCAAGGCTTGCTGAACTCAAAAAGTGATTAACTTCACTCTTAGGTTGATGAAGTAATTGAAAGCTGTGGACTTCTTCACCATGTGTTCATACGATTTCTTAAATTAGCCAGATTATGCCATGTATCTTTATAGCTGATGTTTCGGCTAGTCAAAGACCTGCTTTAAAGGAGGCCACAAAAAGATCACTGAAATGTCAGTTAATAATTAAATCCAGTGGAACCTAGCCAATGAATTAATTTATACCATTTCACAAGGTGTCCTATTATTAAAATTTAGACAATCCTGATTTAAAAACTCGTAAGTCTGTCTACAAGAAATTATGTTATTTTTGTAGAATTTATAACACTTCTCTGCAGAAATCTTTTTTATTTCAATTTTAAGACACTTGAAAAAGTTTGATCATCACATCCAAGTATCTTTGGCTACAACAGGCCGTGTATGTCAATTTTTTTCTGCATTCATGTATCATGTGCAAATGCAACTGCATAAATTTTTACAAATCATAAAATGATTAATGTTAAAATGGATCAAAGAATTAATTCCAACCTGTCATTTGCCTTGATAAGTCACAAAAACAAATTGAAAAGCTCCTGTCAAGTTTGTTCGTCCAAGATTTAAACTTAGAACCTCTTAAATACATTGCTAGTAACCTTATTAGAGAAATTCCTGTTTCATATTAATCCTCTAACTACTTTTCTAGTTCTCATTCAGGATTTTTTAATTAATTTTGTAACATTCAAATCCAAATATCCAAAATTAAAAAAAAATTACTTAACCCTTAAATTGGCATAACAATACTTTCATATGTCAGTTATTCAAATGTTTCAGACCGTAAAGAAAACAAAATAACGGAAAACTCTAAGTTATTATTGTATATTATTACATAATTTGACACAAAACTTAAGTAATTTATAATCATTTGTTTTTTATTGTTTTATAAACAATAACAAATAAATTAAATCAATGTATCTTGTAAGATACATTAAGAAGTTAAGGGTTAAGATGTTTTTAAATTGAACCCTTCATTTATAGCTGTAGAGGAATGTGACTGCCCTACACTCTGTTTGAAATCTCCTGTATCATTATTTTTTTGTTCATTCTAAACATTTTAAAACAAAGAGAAGAATCATTTAAGTTTTATTTTCTTATTTTAGAGAGCATAGGGCACTTAAAGCTGAAACAAATGAATATACAAGCAGAGATAAAGTTCTCCAGATTAAAATTCATCGAATAATTTTTATATATAACTCAAATCCCTAATAAGTAATAGGGAAATTTACATATGGCTGTACAATCTATGAAATGCAATACATGGCTCTTAATTTTCATTGCAGAGAATTTATAAGAGGAAGAAAGAAATCATAAAATAATATTAAAAACAACATATTTGATGTTATTTTTAAATTAACATATTCCAGAATTGGACTTAGTTTTTATTTTAGAAAGAAAAATAAACGCTTGGACCGGGAAGAGCTTTATTGCTTAAAAATAATGTATAAATTCTCAATAAAATACTTGAATAGAAGTTGTCAAATGGTGTTGTTGGTAGCGACTGCTACCGGACCTTCTGTTGAAAGAGAATTGTATATGGAAAGAATTCTTGACGTTTGTATCAGAGTTCAGATGGTGTAAATCGGTATCTTACTGACGCACAGAGTCAGAGATCCGAGGTTCAAATCCCAGTCCGAGCATTAATTTTTCTTTTCTAAAATAAAAACAATATATTTGTTTGAAATTGTTGATACAATCAAACTGTTTGTGTTATGACTTGCACATCTGTTAACACATGACTAGATACAAGACATTTACTTGTCAGTACACAGTAAACTTAACGACTAGTAATACAAACAAGAGGGGGAAAATAAGGTGCATGTGGAGAGCTCCTCTTTAAAAAACAAAATTAACATTTTTAAATGTATCATAAAATTGCTTCAAGCTTTCAAAACATCTTTAGACAGTACCTCTTTTCACATGCAACACAATAACAACATAAATATGGAATTCAGATAAGATAGAAGAGGTTCTGCATGAAGAAGGAAGAAGAGGAGATAAAGAAAGATCTGGAATATGAAAAATTAGTGGAAGGATTCAGAAACTGAAAATCTAAAGAAAGAAAAGAGAATTCAAAAGGGTAAAGACTCAGTTGATGATAATATGATCCACAAGAGGAGGGGGGGAAGAGGGTCCAAAACGATAAAGATGATAAAAGAAAGGAGTATCCAAAAGAGGAACACAAAAAGAAAGGACAAGCCAAAAGGATGAACACACAAAAGAAAAGGATCCAAAAGTGGAAAGAAAGAGGACCCAAAGGAAGAAGTTTCAAATGATTAACAGACCCCAGAAGAAGATCCAAGATCCAGATGATGAAGAGAAGACAAACCAGAAAAAAGAATAAATGAGAAGCCAAAAGAAGAAAAGAACAAGAAAAAGAAAACAAGGCCCAAAAGGATAAAGATCCAAAGTGGATTCAAAAGAAAGAAGACAGAAAATGAAGGGAAACATAAGAGGAAGAGAACATCATAAAAAATAAAAATAAATATTTAGAAGAGAAGATGCATATATATGTCTCTATTAACTGTTTTAGAGCATGCTTTTGTAAACTAATATCTAAGTAACAAGCAAAAAAGAAAATATGATCATGAAACCTGTTTATCAAATAAAACACGATGTTGAAATTAATGCATGTGGTCATGGCATGGAAAGGCATACCCTCTTCTAAATATGTCCCACCAATGTTTAGGCTCATTCACACCCATTAGAAGTAATATATCATTATTGAACTTTTATAGGAAGAAATTACTATGAGGTTTAATTTAAGATTAAATTAAATATTTCATACCTCTCCTCATATCCAGTCTTCTATGTAGACCACAGTTTCAAATCCTTGGCAGATTCATCTTCAGTATCCTCTCGTTGACTGATGTTACGTCGATCAGAAGAACCACTTCTTCTTCCTTCTGTTGGTGGACCAATAAACCTCTGGATCCAAACAGAATCCGTGGGAATTTCTAAGTTCATAAGTCTTTCTTTCTTGTTTTTTGAAAGTGGATTTTTTCCCAAACCGTTAGTTCTGTTTGTTTTTCTTTTGTCTTTATTTTTAAACAAATAGAAAAAACAAAAAGGACTAACAGTTTGGGAAAAAATCCACATAAAAAAAAACAAGAAAGAAAAACTTATGAACTTCGAAATTCCTGCGGATTCTGATTGGATCTGGAGGTTATCGGTCCACCAACAGAGGAAAGAATCAAAGAGGATACTGAAGATGAAGCTGCCAAGGATTTGAAACTGCAGTTTACGTAGAAGACTGGATATGACGTGAGGTATGAAACATTTCATTTAATCTTATATATCGTTATCCTAATTCACAAACCTCATAACTCCATTTTTAATGATTTTTGCACCATCTGTTGAGGAAATTATATAATTTAATAAATATAAAATACAACATATTCTGAGAACAATAAGATATGAAGTGGGGCCTACAATATAAACAAACAAAAAATAGACAATCTTTTTATATTAGAACAAAAAGTTCTTGATCTCTCCTATTAAATTATAATTATGCATGAAAATTGAGTTAATATTATTCTTTTTTTTTAAACCTCTTACTGATGTACATTGAAAGAAGCACTACTGGCTTTATAAGTAATATTTAAATTCCCAATAAAAAGTCTTCTTAATAAAGAAGCCGCCACTTGCAAAAATCATAGCAATGGCTCGTAGCATTTGGGGGAATAAACTATGTGTAAGAGAAAAATACGTGTTTAGATTGGAGGCCTAGGTAGCTCAGAAGGAAGAGCACTGACATAGAGAGTCAAAGGTCCTGGGTTCAAACCCCAGTCTAGGCTTATATTTTTCTTTTCAAATATAATGAAAATTGAGGTTTACAAATTATGGTGACAGTCAACCACTGTGGTATTGAGATAGCGTGCTGTGTTGTCACACAGTGGGCCCGAGTTTGAACCTTGGTTGGGACAAGTTTACTGGATGAGGTTTTTTTGAGCTTTTTCCTCATCTGTCAGACAAATGTCAGTAAGCTTTAAGGCCCAAACGGTCTCCGAACATCATCTGACCATCATTTTCATATTCACTTCATTACATTAAGTTATTGGGTTTAGAATTAAGATTCTCCTGGCACGTCATTACCATTATTATCACATATCATACATCACTAGGATAGCCTAACTCCACCTTCCAGGTGCTCCAACGTCACAAGTGGGTTACAATGATGCTGATGCCAAGAGAGAATGCCAGAAATGTTGAAATGACAACCTGGTGGCATTGAATATTAAAAAAAATTATGGTGAGATATATCACACTTCATTTAAACTCTAAACCTTAGTCTGTCATAAAGTACATTAGAAATAGCCATAAAAATCTTCTTCTCTTCTTCTTCAGCTTTCCCCCATTTACAGGTTTGCCGTCTTCAATTTCCATTTATCTCTATCATTCCAATCTCCCTCTTCCAAATTCCTATCATCCATTATAGTTCTGACATACGTTTTCCATTTCCACCTTGGTCTGCCACGTTTATTTCTTCCAGGGAGTGACCATTGGTATATATTTTATGGCCATCTTTCATTTTCCATTCTTTGTACGTGGCCATACCATTTAAGCGTTTGATTTTCAATCCTAGTAACAACTGATGTGGTGACATTCATTTCTTTCCAAAGGAATTCATTTCTTATTTTATCCTGTCTTGTTTTTTGGAGGCTTCTTCTAAAATAATCAAATTCAACTGTTCTAATTTTATTTTTTTTGTAATTCTGTCAAAGACCAAGTTTCACTTCCATATGACAAAATATTCTGGCCATAATAATAATAATTGAAAATTATTATTCACCATTTTATGACAATTATTCATAATACATATCAAATTGAAAATTGAGATAATTATTTTTATGGAATGTTTTGCCACGCATTTACTCAATTATTTATCTATCTATAATGGTCCACAGTCTCTCCTTTGATAGGAGTTACTAGAATATGTTAATTTAGTTATACTTATTTTCCTAGAGACATTATGAATGGTAAGAGTCAACATACCGACCCAATGAGACATCTAGTAGGCAACTAGGATATTACTAGGATGAAGAAGGTCGGTAAATTTTTGCACAGAGGCCTTTTTATGCAGGCTTGTGGTTCTTTATGAGCCTGAAAATCTTCAGACTCGGGACCCACGGCTCGAAATCTCTCCCAGAGAACCTACTCAATGAATTTTTCCATCCTAAAAAAAATTCTTCGACCCTTGCTCGATTTGAACCCATAACCTTCGAGACAAGGAACATAACCACTAGACCACTGCGGCCGAAACTCAATTATTTAACTTTTATATTTTTAAGTTGTGGTAAAAACTGTTCAATTATCTTAAGAATATGATAGAACACTGCAAAAACATAAAAAATATTATTTTCTCACAGAAGTATTGGAAGAGTCAATTGTCATACAATACGTAGCATCCATTTTGATTAATTTATAGATATTTTATGTTAATATATAAAATAAGAATTAATTCCAATAGGTGTAAATAGCCCTTTACATTTCTTGAACTACAATATTGTAATAGCAATATGTTATTTCTTCAAGAACTCTCCACTGAACACTAAGAATAGGAAAAGGTAGCACTAATACTGACTTGTTACATATCCGTGTACCAAATGCTGGTACACATTAGGAACAGTTACAATCCCTGCATAATGGCTGGATGGCATTTTGCAATGTGGATATGGAAAATAGATATGCTGGCATTCACAAAACTTTTATTTGCAATATTTCATTTAAGCACATGGATATATTTATGTAAAAAACAAGTTAAGCACTACTGCTAAAAAAAGTCTAACTTACTTAAATTTAAATAAACTAAGTCAATAACAATTTTTTTATTTAATTTTTTTTAATTGTAGCACATTCATATTATGTCAATAAAACTTTACAAAATATAATAAAAAACAATAAAACCAAAATAAAAAAAGAAAAATTATCATGTGTATATAAATTGAAGTGGGGCACATGTGACAATGTCTATATAGGACAAACTGGTAGACCTTTTATCTCTCGGATAAAGGAACACATGAGACCATATAACAGAAATTTAGAAAATTCAAAATATGCTAACCACCTATTCCAATTTAATCACTGTTTCGATCCAAATTTTGAAATTTTACATGTTTGTGATAAGGGTAAGAAGTCAGATATTTTGGAGGCTGTAGAAATTAATAAATTTAAAAGTAGTAACAAACTGTTAAATTCTCAACTTGATTTGAATGAATGCCCTTTGTTAAATTAAAAAAATTAAATAAATATTGTTGTATTGTTGCTTAGATCAGTTGGAACACAATTCATAATTTAACATGTCTGAAGAAGGTACAGTGTACCGAAACAGCTGTCACTGAATTATATAATAAATATGAAAATCAAATAAAACTATGTTTTATTTTTATTTAATTAATATATTATAGTTTTTGTTACTATTTCTACTATTAATCGTTTGTTAATACTACTGATATTTTAATTCATATCAACCAATGCTAAGAATAGGCAACAGTTACTAAGTTCTCAACATTTTTGTAAAATATACTATAATGCTATAAAAATTATTTGAAAATGTTTATAACATTGTGCATAAATTTTAATAAAACATTCTGTACTTTAGTCTGTGCTCTGTTAGAAGTAATTGGCAGTTCTTTAGTTAACTCTCATAACTCATGCCTAGAATACTAGCATGATCATAACTCATGCCTAGAATACTAGCATGATCATAACTCATGCCTAGAATACTAGCATGATCATAACTCATGCCTAGAATACTAGCATGATCATAACTCATGCCTAGAATACTAGCATGATCATAACTCATGCCTAGAATACAAGCATGAATATAACTCATGCCTAGAATACAAGCATGAATATAACTCATGCCTAGAATACTAGCATGATCATAACTCATGCCTAGAATACAAGCATGAATATAACTCATGCCTAGAATACTAGCATGATCATAACTCATGCCTAGAATACTAGCATGATCATAACTCATGCCTAGAATACTAGCATGATCATAACTCATGCCTAGAATACAAGCATGAATATAACTCATGCCTAGAATACTAGCATGATCATAACTCATGCCTAGAATACTAGCATGATCATAACTCATGCCTAGAATACTAGCATGATCATAACTCATGCCTAGAATACAAGCATGAATATAACTCATGCCTAGAATACTAGCATGATCATAACTCATGCCTAGAATACTAGCATGATCATAACTCATGCCTAGAATACTAGCATGATCATAACTCATGCCTAGAATACAAGCATGAATATAACTCATGCCTAGAATACTAGCATGATCATAACTCATGCCTAGAATACTAGCATGATCATAACTCATGCCTAGAATACTAGCATGATCATAACTCATGCCTAGAATACTAGCATGATCATAACTCATGCCTAGAATACTAGCATGATCATAACTCATGCCTAGAATACTAGCATGATCATAACTCATGCCTAGAATACTAGCATGATCATAACTCATGCCTAGAATACAAGCATGAATATAACTCATGCCTAGAATACTAGCATGATCATAACTCATGCCTAGAATACTAGCATGATCATAACTCATGCCTAGAATACTAGCATGATCATAACTCATGCCTAGAATACAAGCATGAATATAACTCATGCCTAGAATACAAGCATGAATATAACTCATGCCTAGAATACTAGCATGATCATAACTCATGCCTAGAATACTAGCATGATCATAACTCATGCCTAGAATACAAGCATGAATATAACTCATGCCTAGAATACTAGCATGAATAAGTGTTTGAAACATGTTACTACGACATGTTTAAAAAAATTGGATATGTTTTAAAAATTTAAATTTATATATGAAATCCAAATAGGTATATGTAATGTATATTTTGTGAATGCAGCAACATTAAGACAATGCATACTATAAAGGTAAGAGCAGGAATAGTCTAAGACACATCTGGAAACAAGTTACATTACTTGAGATGAGCAAACGAGGAATGTGAGGAAACAAGTTACACAGGAAAAAACACATCTCATTAACAATGTCTATCTTCCGTTTCAATAACTTTTCACCCTAGTAAAAGACATACAGACACAAATTTCCTTAATGGTATAACTGGACTCTGACATTAACTTTGTCAGTGGTTCTTATGTTTTGACCACAAGAAAATTAATAATAGAATAAAAAGTTTCAGCACTCTGAATACATTTTACACAAATAGGATATTTCAAGAAAATTGATAACATGCAGTATGAAATAAAGCACAATAAATTGATCATTTAAAAGAGGAAATCCATATCTGAAAATGCCAGGTTTGGTTACTTTGAACATTTTGGACATTTCTGATCAATGGTTCCCGATCTCATACACTCCTCTTACCATCTCTGCATATTTGACTCGGGAGGTATTTTAAGATAGTAGTGTATTTCATTAATTACATGTTACCAACATATAAAGTTATTAATGTTGTGATTCAAAGCTGGGCAAGAAAGATTCTAATCATTTTTGTTCAAAAGGACTCTTTATCTCAGCCTTGAGTTTCTTCCATATGCCATAAATCTACAAGGTATCCAAAGCATTATTTTCCTTTTAAAGAAAGGCATATGCATTGGATTTGGCTCGTTTGAATTTGCAATCCTAGAATCTAGATGTAAGATTGGCAATCACTAGAATACAGAGATGAATATTAGAGGTGGGATTCTTTAAGAACGACTTTAGAAGCAGACAGGCCCTTACGACTACAAAAGAGGAACAGACTCTGCATGCTTAATGTCAAGGACAATTAAAAGGACATGTGCTTGTGTAGTCTGTCAGTTTTCTTTTTAACTGCACACCCTGTGCTACTGGAGTCACTCCTAAGAAATCCCACCTTAATCGGTCAATATCTTGTGAAGCTAGAAGTGGCATTTCCAGCTGGCGCTTCCCTAAATCAAAATACTTCATTTCACTCTACATCTACGTTGATTTCCCTCAAATGTTAGGAACACACTGTATTACATATGTTCACAAAGTAAACATTATCAATTATTATCAGTTGATCTTACTCATCGTACAGAGAATTATACAGATTAACATGAGAACCACTTGCCAAAATGAGTTTCATACATGAATCATTTCATTCAGTAGTATGTAAATTCATTCATAAATTTAACCACAATATCATATCATCAGGATACAAGTTGCCAATTGTAAAGAGAGACAGAGATAGAGATCAGAATCAAGGCACTTAACTATTGCCAACTATTCATAACTATAAGTTCATGCTTGAAAGACAAGATGCTGCTTTGCGACAGCTGCGTCCATTTAACTAACATCCTGGCCAAGTATTTCAGCAACCGACTTTAAAATTCGCTCAGATTTTAATATATTAATGATTTGATGCCAACAAATAGGAGAATTCTGAATAAGCATTTTGGATGTTATATTTTAAATTAACATTTTCCAGAATTGGACATAGTTTTATTTTAGAAAGAAAAATTAATGCTCGGACTGGAATTTGAACCCCAGACCTCTGACTCTGCATGTCAGCAATTGGTATCATACTAACGCACAGAGTCAGAGATCTAGGGTTCAAATCCCGGTGCAAGTGTTAATTTTTCTTCCTAAAATAAAACTATGTTCAATTCTGAAAAACATTAAAATATAACATCAAAATATGAAGCTTTACCACTTAAAACTAATGTATAAATTCTCAATAAAAATACTTTGAATAGAAGTCGTCAGATCGCATTGTTAGTAGCGATGGCTATTGGCTTTCTGATGATCAGAGTTCGGATAGTGTAATCAGTATCATACTGACATGCAAAGTCAGAGATCCAAGATCCGAATCCCGATCCGAGCATTAATTTTTCTTTCTAAAATAAAACATTTTGGAATTTAGTTGAGAATGTAGAACAAATATCTCTGAAAAATGTTCAGGTGGGAAAAATGTATGAGATGAGGTGAACATTTTTCATACGATATGTCATAATTATTGCTCCATGGTTGTAAGTTTGGAATTGTGATGTAACATAGAAAACAAAATAAAAATGCACTTCTGAGTTGTTAGACATGCTCCAGTTTTTCAACATGGTGATATTTTACCTGAAGATGTTGCCAACATTTTCAAAGATGAATGTCAATCGATGAAAAGGAGTTAATGACACAACTCACTGCTCTGAAGATGTTGGCCACAAGCTGATGAAAAACTGACATGGTCTAAATGCCCAGAAGTATACTATCTCTGGGCTGTGAAGGTCTAATGCCCATAAGTATACTAACTCTGGGCTGTGAAGGTCTAATGCCCAGAAGTATACTATCTCTGGGCTGTGAAGGTCTAATGCCCAGAAGTATACTATCTCTGGGCTGTGAAGGTCGAAAATGCCCAGAAGTATACTATCTCTGGGCTGTGAAGGTCTAATGCCCATAAGTATACTATCTCTGGGCTGTGAAGGTCTAATGCCCATAAGTATACTAACTCGGGCTGTGAAGGTCTAATGCCCATAAGTATACTAACTCTGGGCTGTGAAGGTCTAATGCCCAAAAGTATACTATCTCTGGGCTGTGAAGGTCTAATGCCCATAAGTATACTAACTCTGGGCTGTGAAGGTCTAATGCCCAGAAGTATACTATCCTGGGCTGTGAAGGTCTAATGCCCAGAAGTATACTATCTCTATACTAACTCTGGGCTGTGAAGGTCTAATGCCCAGAAGTATACTATCCTGGGCTGTGAAGGTCTAATGCCCAGAAGTATACTATCTCTGGGCTGTGAAGTCTAATGCCTATAAGTATACTATCTCTGGGCTGTGAAGGTCTAATGCCCAGAAGTATACTATCTCTGGGCTGTGAAGGTCTAATGCCCATAAGTATACTAACTCTGGGCTGTGAAAGCCTAAGACATTTTATAATTTCCAAGTCATCAATCTGTTATATGGAGGTGAATTTAAAAGAAATTTCATAATAGTCTAAACACTTTATGTAAGACAGTAAGAAATCCGGAATTTATCAAATAAGTTGTAAATATTGCAATAAAGTTTATATAGGAAAAACTAAAAGGAATTTGGAAACTCGTACAAAAGAACATTTTAGAAATATTAAAAATTGTGAAATTGAAAAACCTGCAATTATTGCTGCACATAGTTCATCAGAACGACATAAAATTAGAAGGGGAGCAAAACTTTTAAAACAAGTGGATAAACCTTTGGAATTGACAGTTTGGGAGAAAATATACATTCGGAAAAATAAAGATAGATCAATGAATTTTGATATTCCTAACGAAATAAATTTGATTTCGAAGTTCATAAATTCAACCATAGATGGCAGTATTGAAGATGGGGATAATAGAACAGTTGACAGCCGAAGAATTTCATCGAGTCGGGGTTATGGCTGAGGATGAACATGATTGTGTTTGAAACTGCGGTATCGTGGAAAACATGAATTCTATGAGGTGAGTTGTTTTAAAAAAATGTTCTCAAATGAATTTCACTTTATGTACCGTTAATATTTATCTTGTCACCTATTTCAGCCATGAAACTAATAATATCAGGGTTGTTGCACCTTGAAATTTTAATAAGGATATGTATAGCATATCATGCACCCATGTGGCACAGAACTGGTGCTTTGTTATGGAACTGTATACTTCTGTTATCTGTGTTCATCGCAATTAAATGTGATACTTGTGTTTTGAAAACATGTATATGTAACAACTATTTCACATTAATAATAGCATTTAAACATCGGGAACTAAACGAGAAAAGAGAACAGATATGACCTGAGTTCTACGCAACGGATGCGATGATCTACAGGGAATGGACAGCAGCCAGATACGACCTCAGACACACCGTGACGAGAGTCGCGGTCCATGGTTTCCACCACAGGATATGCACAACAGTGTGAAGCGCCATAACCCAGAAGAAAAGTGCAAGTGCAAACTATGTGGGTCGCACTGCGACCGATATCACCTATTACAGTGTAAAAACATAGGAACATCGATAACAGACTTCTGTAAGACATGAAAACAATTCTTTCTACGTGGCCATTGGCTGCAATAATACCTATTATTATTATTTAAACATTGGTTGTGATATAATGTAAGTTTTCAATTTATGTGATTATCATAGAAGGATGACAAGTCTACTCTTTAATTTATACAGTTAATCAAATATTTTTATAGAAGCAATATAGAACAGTCACACAACTGAAATATATTTATATCATATTTCTATAATTTATAAATTTTCTTACTTTTGTTAAAATGTTATGTATCTAAACTCATTTATTAAAATAACTATAAATTAATCAAACTACATATTATTTCTAATTAAAAACTCTATAATAAGAAGTGGTTGAACTCAAAATCTAGGAACAATAATTACAAATAGGAATGAGATACAGGATAGGCTCAATTCTGGAAATGCATGCTATTACAAATTAGAGGGATTTCTGTAATCCCAATTTTCCTCAAAACATGTTAAATTAGAGTTATATTAATTATCCTAGTTGTATAGATGAGAACATGGACTCTTACTTTAAGGGATGAGAAATGATTAAAGGACTAAAGAGGGATGAACAGACACATGAATGGAGAAGACTACATAACAGTTAGCTACACAATCTTTATGGGAACCAGATGTAACAAGAATTGTTATGTCTCGTAGACTGAGATGGGTAGGACATGTGGTATGAATTGGAATGAAAGAGGGACATGAAAACTCCTAGGAAACCAGAGGGAAAGCATCCAGTAGGTAGACCAAGAATGAGGTAGGATAATAACATTAACTATGATTTGAGAGAAGTAAATTATACAGGAAATGATTGAAAAACATTAGCTCAGGATAGGGATGAATGGAAAGCTTAGGTCTGCACAGTCATGAACCTACAAATTCGATATTCCAGTGAGTTAGTCATAGTAATAATAATAATAATAATAATAATAATAATAATAATAATAATAATAATAATAATAATAATAATAAAACAGAAGGATTCTTATTTTAAATATAAAGCAATGAATTGACTAGTTTGAAAGCAACGGTTATTATCTATTACTTTACTTGATTTTGACATTCGCTAATGAGCTGAGATATGAAATTACAATTGTAATTTAACAGAAGTACGAAACTTTCTAATTGATAACAGAATATTTTTCCTGAATTTCATTAAAACGAACCTGACAGATATTATCAAAGAATATATTAATCTGTCATTTATTCAAGTACGACTTCTCAAATACATTATCAGTAAACATTTTTTACACAATTTAATCTTTTGTTTGCATTCCATTAATGATATAAACCATTTACAAAATGAACATGGGAATATCTGCAAATGGAGGGGGATATTCAGAAACATCACTCACACAAGAAAAAAAAAGACATAAAATTACAAGACATTTTAAAACTTATTATTAAAGTAATTTGCTTGATAATATTGTTTTCTAAATATATGCTTGCTATAAGGTTGAGACTGTGATTTTAAGCTTACTGAAAAGCTAATTTATTTGTGTAATGGGTTTAGCATTGCTTATTTGTGGTACAAGACCAATCATAGATACAAATTCCTCTATTTAACCCATCCACCTCTCATTTAAAGTCGACCTCTGCTACCCCAGAAATCTGATTTAAATCCCAAGTCCTACTGCATGGCATTTAAATGTAACGCAACTTAATATTACCTCCAGTAAGTAAAAATGGATTAAAAACACTAAACTGATATACAACAGGGTTATTCTCAGATTTCACCCACTTCAATCACTTGGCGTGATATGGCTTTGTTTTTTTTGCAGGTGGCGGGACAATAAATTCATTATCATTCTCACCGCTCTCTTCTTCAGCAGAAGTTGCTTCCGAACCACTTATAGATTCATGAATACTTCTCTCATCACTAAATATATCAGAAACTTCTGAATCACTGCCTAATTCACACTCTAATAATTTCCTAATTCCATCACTGTCAATACCCTTAACTTTCCTTGGCGCCATTTTTCTTACTACTGACACTTTTTTTTTCTGAGGGTAAAACTCGTTCCAGAAATTTCTAAATGGCATGGAGGGGATGAAATAGCATTCTTGTGAATGTGTAGAAGAAGAAAAAGTGTATGTAACAGATATCTATGAGCAGCAAAATTAATTAAAAATGCATTTTTTCGATCTCTGCACTGCGCGACCACAGGTCGTCATACGATTTTAGTGCTTAAGAACGTCATGCGACCTCAGCTCGCCATCCGATTTAAATGGGTTAACATTGTTATTTCATATCTCAGGTCATTAGGACATGCATTCGACAAAATCAATAGGACTAAATTGTTGGAAATTTTAGCTGACAACAATCTACCACAACAGCATATTTTAAATGTATACAATATCTATAAAACAAATTTGATTTTAGTTTGAATCAATAACACATAAACAGAATGGACTGAAATTAATAGAGACATAATACAAGGATGTGGCCTCTCACCCTTGCTCTTTATCATATACATGAATAGAATACTCCAAGATTGGTGACAGATGAGACACGGTTCTACTCAAATTAATAGAAACCTAAAAATAGACTCCCTGCTTTTTGCAGATGATTTGGTATTAATAGCTCCAACAGAAACAGATTTACAGTTTTCTATACACAATTTCAATATAATTATGCTGGAGGGAAAATTTTCTATAGGATCGTAACAAGCCTTGGCCTAATACTTGGAAGGAAGAAGAAGAAGAAGAAGAAGAAGAAGCAAAAAAGTTACAATATGGAAATCAATACAAAGAAAACTAAAGTGATGGCCTTGTGTGGGAAATACCCTATGTCTAGCAAAATTGTTTTGGATGATGAAATTTTAGAACGAGTAAACAAATTTAATTATTTGGGTTATAATTTAACATTTCAAGATGAAGCTGATATATCAAAGAAAATCACAAATTTTACAAAAACAACGGGGATAATTAACAGTATAATGAAACCATCTTTAGTACAGAAGAACACAAGATTACGGCTTTATAAGGTTCTTGCAAGACCAGTATTAAGATATGATAGTGAAGCATGGACAATACAAAGATGAGATGAAAGCCGAATAACAGCAAATGAGATGTGATTTATGCATCATACAGCAGGCTTCACAAAGTAGGACCATAAAAGAAATGAGAAAATTATGGAAGAGTTGCATGTAGAACCCATTTTTCACCACACACAAAACTACCAGATCAACTGGAAAGCCTATCTTCAAAGAATGCCATCTCATAGAATTCCAAAAACTATGCTTCGTTACTGCCCCCAAAGCAAGAGGTTGCTGGGACGTCCAAAAAAAGCACAGGATGGAAAATTCCTCTTTGAGACAATAACAGGCCACGTGGCCTAATACTTGCATGGATGATGATGTCATTAGAACACAATTCAAAACTTAATACTGTACTTTTAAAAACCATTATGAACCTTCATTGAGGTTACTCCATAAAAGCTAAAATAATAAAATATGTACCTGAGATCTTACTCATCCTCAACCAAATAAAATTTTAGTTGAGGGCTAGACCCTACACTGGTCCTCACCAACCCAGGGTTAAGTAGAGGAGATATGCAAGACCTTTATCTCTGATGAAGCTATAACCAAGACCGTCTGTACACGGTAAAGAACCACATCCTGCAAGAGGTGGCCCTGCTTTAACTGAATACGGCGGATCTAGACTTGGCTGTTGATTAAAAGTCCCAACACACTTTACCCCAAGTGTAAGTATTGGTAAGGGTGTAGGAGAAGGAAAACTCCGAAAATAAACCCGGGAAGAGGACTCTCGTCAGCCGAGAAGAAGGCAACGTTCTAAGGGAAAGGGACCCCAACAGAAAACCTCTGGTTCTCCAGGTTGGGGGTTGTGCATCGGGCTGGAAACCCACCACGTAAAACAATCTTCCTCAAAAGTCTCGCACGATTCAGCCGGATGGATTATAAGATGACGACTTGGACAGTACAACCACTTCTTCAACAAATAGAAGAACACAGGAACAATTGGATAGAACACTTGAAAAAAATGACAGAGGATAGAATACCAGAGATGACACTGATGTATAATCCTGGAGGACGAAGATCGGTAGGAAGACCGAGAAAGCGCTGGGCTGAACAGATGTGAGATCAGAACAGGCAAAGACCTAATCCGTGAAGGATGATGATGAAGATGATGAACTTTCAATGTTAATATTATTCATTTTTAAACATCTTAATGATGGACAAATTATATTTGAAAAGAAAAATATATGCCTAGACTGGGGTTTGAACCCAGAGCATTGACACAAAACCAGTTTTGAATCCTGCCGATGATAGGACAAATTCAAAAGCGCTACAATTAAATAATTAATTAAGTTAAGGAGACGGACCTTTCAGGTGAATATTCCATAATTTTATAATTTAATTAAGAAAGCACTAGTTTTCAAAGAATAAAAGAGAGGGAATATTTGAGAGAGAAGATGAAAGATCTCAAAAAGAATGCAAGAAATAGAAACATCAGAAGATTATATTAAGGAATTAGGATAGAAAGGAAAGGGTTTCAGGCTAGAAAAAATATAATCAGGAATGAAGACAGATATATGATTGCAGATATCAGGAATATATTAAATAGATGGAAAAACTACTTATTCAGCTATTAAATATACATGCAAAACAGGATATTGAAGAGAATGATTTATATATAGCATAAATATTAATCACAGAGAAGTGAAGTGCATTAGAGGTTGAAATGGCAATAAAAACATTTAAGATGCATGAAGCATCCGGTTAAGATGGGATCCAAACATGACTGATAAAATAAGGGGAGGGGAGGAAACTGATGGACAAAATACATCGGTTGCTTAGTATGATTTGGGAAAAGGAATCTCTTCTAAATTAATGGAAAGAATTGATTATTATTGTACCAGTCCATAAGAAGAGAGATAAAACTGGTTGCAACTACATGAAATTTATGAGGCGAATTTTCAAAAAATGTTCTCCGATGAATCTGAATTAGAAGACATTTAAAATGAAAATAAATATTTTTAAAAATAACTATTTCTCTTTGTAAACATATCAATATAAGGACAATTTTATGGAAAAATAAATGTATAAAAATTAATATTTTTTTACCAATTCAAATTTTTTTCCCCCTTAAGTTGTAAGGAAATTTTTTTAAAATATTAACACAAACAATTCTCCATTTTTATGCAATGACAGTATATAGAAGTTGAGCATCTAAAAAATACATTATTCATTTGATATTAGTCTTATCTCTTTCTCTCAAAAATTAGCCCAGTTACAAAAAAAAATTCATAATTGTGGACTCTTTAACTAGAAGGTACATGCATTTCAAAACTTCACGGCTCATATTTACAAAGCAAATAATACTATGATCATATTATAATTTAGCATCTTCATATTTTCTAACACACTTTTATATCCATCAAATTCTAAACAATTTTATGTTTATTTGCATAAAAAGCAAATCTTCTAAACTACACTCAATAAACTTGGTCCACAATGTTAATACTCCTCTGCTCTTTCTTTTGCTAGGGTTAAATTAACAAGAAAAAATCAGAAAATTCCAGTGTTCAGTAAGTACAATAAATATAAATACATTTAATAAAAGGTACAAAAAATGATAAGTACAATATTTAAAGCTTAAAGGTAAATAAATATGGAAGGAAAGGAATGAAACTTGGAACATTTCAACAATTTATAGTACAATAGAGACCATAAGTTTATACACGAAGGAAAAATTCTAAGAAAATGTGAAAGTAACTTAATTCTACACAATAATAAGGAAATAAAACAACAACAATCCCACCTAAATAAACAAAAAGTAAGAAAATATAAAATAATCATTCACTTCATTGTAACTTAGATTAACGGACTACTATATTTCAAAATTTTCATATAAATCTGGTAAAATATTGATCCCTTCAAGCTTCTTTTGGATACTATCCAAAATAGGGCATACGACAACAAAGCAATTGAAAATACTGCATTAGACTGGAATCCTCAAAGAAATACGAAGCTATGATGATCTTGTAGAAGATTTCCGGGCTGTTGGCCGTGGTCTTGAGGCTTGTAGTTCCCCACGTTTTGCCAGAGACTGCATCCGGTATCCTCGAGGGTTGTCTTGAGACTGGCTAAATGTATAAATAGGGCATGTAGTCAACAAAATTGCCAGTCTCAAGACAACCCTTGAGGATGCTGGACGCAGTCTCTGGCAAAACGTCAGGGAACTACAAGCCTCAAGACCATGGCCAACAGTCTGGAAATCTTCTACAAGATCATCACAGTAACTCCGGCCGTGAAAGCCTAAGTCAATATATGAAGCTGTTTCAAACTATTTGACTGGATTAACTAAATTGGATCCAAAAGAAAATACCTGCTTTATATTAGTCGTTTTTGTAATTTTATTCAACCAAATTTCTTTTGTTTTGTAACTCATTATGTTTCATATTAAATTTGCACATTTCTCTCCTCTAATATTTTATAAACTATTTAGTTGGACTAAAATATTGATATCTAAAGTAAAATCCTTAACATATATTAATCAATATTTTGGGGCCTTCATTAAATCAACTTTTATTCTATGTCTTCCAAAATGGATCACCCTTTATACTGATTTTAACAAGACTTCAACTGTCATAAATTAGTAGGTAATTAAATGGGACAATAATATATAAGGAATTCATGTGGTTGGCATGAACCTCACTCAACCTTAATTTCAGTTTTCATAAATTCACTATTTCAATTCAAATAGCTGGTCAGTTATTCTCATAGGGTTGAATGAATTCTTTTCCAGACTAAAGTAAAAAAATCCAAAAGGTATAACCACAAACTGAACATGTGGTCTCTGAGTTAAATAGAAATTTTGTTACACTATATAAAGTATGGATATGTAGATTATAGCAGGAATAGTAAAACTATTCAAAATTTGGTATTTACTTGATGAAACTCCATCCTCATTAATTAAATAAAAATAAAACTTAGTTTTTTGATTTTCATATTTATTAAGATATAATTCAGTGACAGCTGTTTCGGTACACTGTACCTTCTTCAGACAATTATGAATTGTGTTATTATAGTACATATCAACTGATCTAAGCAACAATACAACAATAATTTATTAAAATTTTTTTAATTTAACAAAGGCGATTCATTCAAATCAAGTTGAGAATTTAACAGTTTATTACTACTTTTCAATTTATTTATTTCTACAGCCTCCAAAAGGTCCAACTTCTTACCCTTATCACAAACACGTGAAGGTTCAAAATTTGGATCGAAACAATGATTAAATTGGACCTTTTGGAGGCTGTAGAAATAAATGAATTGAAAAGTAGTAATAAACTGTTAAATTCTCAACTTGATTTGAATGAATCGCCTTTGTTAAATTAAAAAATTTAAATAAATTATTGTTGTATTGTTGCTTAGATCAGTTGATATGTACTATAATAACACAATTCATAATTTAACATGTCTGAAGAAGGTAGAGTGTACCGAAACAGCTGTCACTGAATTATATCTTCTTTCTTCTTCTTCTTCTTCTTCCGAATGCAGTATTGGGTGATGATGCCCGTTCTGCGACTACAAAAACTGATCTTTCCATCAGTTGAAGGGTCTTCCGAGGTCTCTTTTGCCTTTAGGGTTGAGGTGGTAAATCATCTTTGGTAAACGGGAATTTGATATTCTCTGGACGTGTTGGAACCATTTAATCTGATAATTTTGTATATGTTCAACCATTTCCGTACTATTCCACTGCATCCTTATCTCATCACTTTTCATTCTATCCCTTAATGTTACACCTGTTAGTGATCGGAGGAATCTCATTTGTGAACTATTAATGCGGCATTTATCTTTTGCTCGAAGTGTCCAGCATTCACTTCCGTATAGTAGAGCAGGTTTGGCTATGGCATTATGAAATCTCAATTGGATTTCTTTCCTCATTTGTTTTCCAAAATTTCTCCTAATTATACCATTTAATCTGTTATATTTTCCTAAATTTGTTTCCACATCTTTTTGATTATGAAACTGTGATATATTATTACCTAAATAATTAAAGTGTGTTACTTGTTCTATCAGTTTATTATTTATTATTATTTTTACTCTCGAAAGTCCCTTTCCAGTGATTGCCATGGATTTGGTTTTATTTTCAGATATTTTCATGTTGTATTTTTCCAGGGTGTTCTGCAATTTAAACACTGATCTCTGCAAATCATCTTCATTCTCCGCTAGAAGTACTTGATCATCTGCGAAGATTATTGTTTGTATTTGATTTCCTCTACATATTTTTACTCCTGGGGGGTTTAGTTTTTTCCACTCCTGGACAATTTTATTTAGATATAGAATAAACAGAGCCTTGGCGCAGAGCTACGGGACTTGCGCTGGTTCGAGTCTCCATGGGGGAAGAAATTTTCTCATGGTATTTCGACCAGTATGGGACCGGTGCCCACCCAGCATCGTGAGGCAATTGGGTAGCTACAATAAGTAGCGGCTCCAGGTTGAGGAACCAGCTATAACGGCTGGGGGACTCGACATGCTAACCACATGTCACCCCTACACTGGCTGTTGATCATCTACCTCTGTGATTGACACATGTGGATGTGAAGGGCCAGCAGCCGGCTGGTAAAAGGGCAACCGCTGAAAAGTGGAAAGACCCTCAATCGAATCGAATAAACAGTAATGGAGATAGTCCACATCCCTGTCTTAAACCTTGGTTAATTTCAAATTTATCTGTTATTTTCCATGATCTAACTTTACTTTTATAAGTGTGGTTCATATAAACTTTTTAGAAATATAGGAATTATATCTTAATCAAATAAAACTAAGTTTTATTTTTATTTAATTAATAGTTATTACTTGTTTGAAATTTGCAGTTATGCAACAAAGAGACTCTTGCATTCTTATTCTACCAGACAAAATTACTATCTCAAGTTCAATTAACAAAGTATCTGAATTCTTTTCAATAAATGTCCAAACATTTTCTGGAGAAGCCCATATTGTGAATCTCAGAAGATTTAAAATTGTAGGCATGCAAAGAACCTTCTTATATTAAATTAAAGTTGGGAACTGGACAAAGATAACATCAAAATAGTAAAAGAGTTTAAATATCTAGACATTACTTTACAACCCAGTGGAAGAAGCTTCACAAAACACTTAGCAGAAAGATCAACGCAAGCAATAATGGCAATAAATGATATACGCAATATACAAGCTCTAAGCCTAGAATCAGCGATGAAACTATTCAATGCAAAGATCCTACCAATAATAACTTACGGGATGGAAATCATATGACCACATCTTACAGAAGCTAATCTGAACACACTGGAAAAAGTGAAAGCTACATACATAAAAAGGGCAATACGAGTATCAAAAACGACAAGAGGCCGTCTAGTGTACCTACTGGCAAGGGAGACTTTCCTTATCGAGGACTTGAAAACATCATACCTACTACCAACCACAGAACCCTATAAGCATGCGCTACAAAGACTACGCAGAAAAAGAGAGGAAGTAAGGCCGGAATTCTTCAGCACCGGAGCGATGATAGATAGGAACTGGACAGAAGCAAATTTCCAGATACGACACGTCATCACAAGATTAAGCGTGCATGGATTCCACCACCTAATGTGTAGAGATAAAATATTCCATGACCCGAAGATGTCATGCATATGCGAAGTGTGTGAACAGAAATGCGAAAGATATCACATCGAAACATGTACACAAAGAACAAAAACAATTTGTGATTACGCAAGACCAAGTTAGTGTTAGTGATTTTTAGCTGTGTTATCACCTTTGCACATTTGTGCGCAATCCATTTATATAATTAAAGTTGGGAAGTAAACATTATGAGGTATACTCGATTCGGAGTTATGGCTGAAGATGAACACGACTGTGTTTGAAATCGCGATATCATGGAAGCATGAATCCTATGAGGTGAGTTGTTTAAACAAAATGTTCTCCGATGAATTTTAACCCTTCTCACGTTAGACTTTTTTTTGTTTAATTTGTAATACTCTACTTCTTTTTTAAACTTACTTTAAATTTGTTTTGTTTCACACAGTTTAATGCATTATTTAATTTGTAATTTTTATTTACAACAATATCTTTAGCATGTGATGCTCGCGGCTAATAAACTGAATTAGCAGTCCCTTAATCTAAGTCTTAAAGAAATTAAAATTGGACTTCTTTGGTGGCCTCTTTTGTACAGTACAATACTGTGATAAAAATATGTATTTTATAAGATATGCTCTACTGATCAAATACACTTACAATGGCACTATACATTTTAAATGGTCAAATATAGATATTCATACGCTAAGAACTGTATACTCAAAGTTTTTATGACTAGATTCAAACTAGATGGATTTTTTTTGATCCAGTGTTGGATAATGTAAAGGAATGGATTGCTTATTTTCCATGCAAATAAAATAAACTATTCTTCAGAATAAGTCATGCTACATTTTCCAGCTTGTATGCATGTTCGTACCTATTTGTTGCCATGTGAAGTATCCATGCCCTCACAACATAACTTTTGCCAACCTTAGTACCTTTTCTCATAAATAGCTTTGCTAAACAAGTACGGTTATTATATATATCATGTATATTTCACATGATTATATTTTGGTAAAATCAGCTTTAAAAATTTTAATCTTTTTTATTACTATACCAAAGTATATATTTTCACAAAATGGGGGTTCAAGTTGCATTTTACGATAAAACAATTTCTTTGAAAATTCTTGAACTTTATATAGAATAGCATATTAACACTATGAATAACTTGCATGATTTAATATAAAGTTTTTCTATAAAATGTTTCTAAAAAGCCACAAATTACTGAATTGGTTACTGCCATTGTCCTAAATTCAAGGCATCTGCATTTTGAAGATGTTAACTTTACATGATCACAAAAAATTTAAATTCAATATGTCGGTAATGAGAACAAAAGAACCACTTTAATAAAGATGATTACTTTTAAAAGTTTGTTTATGATGCATTCAAAATGTTGAAGAGGTAATAGTACTTTCCTTGTGTTAAAATCTGCCATAATGCTATAGAATGTTATCCTTTAATAGTCAAATAATATAATTAATCAGTTCATTTTTGGAAAAGTATGAAAAAAGTTTATTCTCTTAATAAAAAGGTATGAGGGGAGATATCTTTCTAAAATATGACAATATAGGCCAAAGTCACAAAAAAGTTGCCGTCTATTAAAGTGCTATTTTGTTCACACTAACCACCGACATATTGAATTAAAATTTTTTTGTGAACATATAAATGTTAAAATTGTCTTGTTCGAATACAAATATTGGAATTTTATGGAAAATGAAAGAAAAAGACAAAAAAATAGGTTTTCTCGGAGAAGAAAAGATAAAAATACAAACCATAGAATAAATGAATATTGTGTAAACTCAGTCTTGAAATTAAAAAAAAAACATGTAAAAAAAGTCAAGAATAACTCTCAAATATTTTCCACATCTTTACAATTGCATAATGGGTTGTTAATTATTAAAGCAATGACATATTTTGGATTTAATTTGAAAATAATATGGGAGTTTTATGAACTATGACTAAACTCATTTATTAAACACAAGTCCTAGTTCATAAAACTGTCATACTAGCCAATATACAAATTACAAAGACATAAAATATATATAAAATTAAGATTTTTTGTTCACTAAGAGAGTAGAAACGAAGTTAGAGATAAAAGAAGAGGCTATTTTAACTCGAACAATACAATTGTTAGAATTCTTGGCAGCTGCTTTAGATTAAAACATAAATACAAAATAAATATTGCAGTGTTTACAACTTTCATGTACCAAAATAGCAATGGCTGCCGGGTACAAAGAGAACTTCTAGGAACAGACACATCAGCAATATAAGGAACTTCTTTAACTTTGATTTAATAGGAATGCAGGTAATGTCTCGATGACATTGGCAGTTAACCAGGTTATTTTGGCAAATCTATGAATTTTTTATACATAGGGGTCATGGAAAACACCTCCAGCACCTGGCATCTAAAACAAACTCCCCAAATATTTCAATCAGACTCAATTAGCCAAGAATCTTCACTCCTTTACATAATCCAACATCTGAAACAATACATATCACAAGTTATCTATCTCAATGGGTTTTTGATTTTAAAAATTTCTTCTTTTTATACCCTATATTGTGATTTAAGGACACTTGGAATTTTGCAAGGATCTTTTTTTTATTATTACTGAGGATATTTTTAATTATCTCTAATGCTACAAACAATGTTTTTACTGTTGTTTATTTTTTATTATTTCACTCACCTCATACTTCATAACTTCTTGCAGACCTAGGTTTCAGCACATTCTCAATGCTTGTGTCACGTTCACAACTGACGTCCAATGGCCTTCTACCCTGCAGACTGACCTCCGCGCCATTCTGATGGCTGACCGACGAATTTCCTAATCAGTCCTCTCTCCTTATAACTGGGTATTTCAAAATTCATAGTTGTATTTTTATTCTTGCATATGTAAATTTTTTTCCCAAACTGTGAGTTCCTTCGGTTTTTCCAATTGTTTAAGTAATTTTGTTTTGGTTTCTATTCTATGTGCTGCACATGCCTGGTCAGAAAAACATAGAATAGAAACCAAAACAAAATTACTTAAACAATTGGAAAAACCGAAGGAACTCACAATTTGGGAAAAAATTTACATATGCAAGAATAAAAATACAACTATGAATTTTGAAATACCCGGTTATAAGGAGAGAGGACTGATTAGGAAATATCGTCGGTCAGCCATCAGATGGCACGGAGGTCAGTCTGCAGGATAGAAGGCCGTTAGACGTCAGTTGTGAACGTGACACAGCATTGAGAATGTCACAAAAGTTGTGATGAAACCCTGGGTCTGCAAGAAGTTATGAAGTATGAGGTGAGTGAAATAATAAAAAATAAACAATACTAAAAAACCTCATAGTGTTATTTCCTATATACATAACTTAATGTTTTTACTATTTTTAATGCTACCTAACTATATTCTTTTTTGTTCTAAAACCGTTTCGTTGGTGTTTTCAGATGATATTTCTCAAATTTTAAATTTTAATAACTGTACATGCACATCAGAAATCAGTAATGTAATCACAAGCCAATTTTTTTGTTCCTTGCAGAGAAATCGGTTACAAAAACTTTTAAAATTTGTATTTTAAAAAATAAAACAAGAAACGGACACATGTGTAAAAATTGTATGGGCAATCAGGTATTTCAGAGAGAAGATTTTGTTCTTGGTCCAATAATTCAATGGTAGAGTACCAATATATGTAAAATTGGAATATCTGAAGTTCAATCAAATTTTTCTTTTAGATACACTTTTTTGTTGTTGTTGAAAAAGAAAAATCTTCATTTTTCTTGACAAATTTGTCTTTGAACATGAGTTTTATAAGTTAAAGAATTTTATAACTTTCTGGGCCACAAGATCTTTTACCCACTTCACAGTGGTCAATGCAGAAACTAAATGTAATATTAAAAATTAATATAACTGTGAATAATGTATAATAAGCAATTATAAAGGGGAAAAAAATTAGATGATAATAATAATAATATAATAAAGTTCATTATGTTGTTTTAGTATTTCAAATTTATCATCCACTACCAATTCCTGATGTACAGTGACAAAATCAGTTAAATATTTTATACAAATTTTTTTAAGATATAGAAAAAATCCATTTAAATTATTTTCCATTTTTTAATTTTTGTTTTTAGGTACGATTTAAGATGAATTTATTGACTATATATAGGCACATGTATTCTGAATGTGCAAAAAAGTCCTAAAATAAACTGATTTTAATCTTTCAAAGCTACCATTCACATAACTTAATAATTTACGTTAGCTCACACAATGACACTAGGTTTCATAAACAAATTTAAAGGTTGTATAGAAAGAATACACAGCTTTGTGACTTTTTTTTGCAGCAACTAAAATGCAGCAATTATATTATTAACTTTGGAAACTGATTCTGAATTAAAGTATAGATAAAGAAACTAGTTACATTTTCATATGTACGAAACTTGACTGAAAAAGATAACTGCATAAGAATCAATTTGATATAAAGTTTTTTACATTTATATATTTTAATAGTGATATGTTTCAGACGAAATTGGGTCCCAAAAATATGTAACTGAGGTAAGTATAAATATTTTAAGCCACTTATTACAAGAAAAAAAAATTTTGAAAATATCAATTTTGTTTATTATTAAATATTGCATTGTAATATAATGTAAGGTTAAAAACTATAATATAGTTACCTTGTAGGTCCGTCTCCTCAAACTTAAGAGCTTTTAAAACTCTGTAGGCCTTTCGGGACTAGTCCCATCATCAGCAGAATGCATTAGGTCCGTTCTTGTTGACCCTTGTTGAAGCACTGACTTGGTTGTGAGAATTTTGTACACAACCAAGTCAGTGCTTCAACAAGGGTCAACAAGAACGGACCTAATGCATTCTGCTGATGATGGGACTAGTCCCGAAAGGCCTACAGAGTTTTAAAAGAACTTAAGTTGAGGAGACGGACCTACAAGGTAACTACATTATAGTTTTTAACCGTACATTATATTACTGTGAACTAATACCTCAATGGAAAATCACCATGAATTTTACTAGTATCGATAAATATTGCATTACCAAAAATGTTTAAAAGTTTTTCAACAGCTTTTGAATTATATACAAAAATATTTTTTTTTTAAATGCTTTCTTCATTTCTTTCTATACTATTACACTTTACAAATAAATACATATTATGTGGCCATGTTAAGTCTACATGGGTATAACTAAAAATTGGTCGTGAAAAATTGAGAAACCAAATATCATTGTGCAAACTAGTTTCAAATTAATAAAACGCTGACTGGTGTAGCTGCTGTATTTTCAGTGAATAATAGTAATGATTACAAAATGGTGCATTGCTTAGGGTGCTCTACCAAATGTCCTTAAAATCCTAAACTAAACATGGTTTAAATATCAAGTGAATTTTCCATATAGGATTTCCTAAGTTGTAACAACATTGGATAATGTAAATTTTCATCATAATCACAATTTTGCTTTAATTTCAAATGTCTGTTCCAAACATGCTCATTGTAATACTGTATACTTTTACAATGAAAACCCCTCATTTTTGCTTCTTCTAAAAATGTATCATATGTCTTACCCCTGCGCGGTGCCATTACAAATGCAACGCCACTTTCCTTCAATGTTGCCCAAATTGTTTCAACAAGATCTTGTCTAGCATCGTCGAAAAATAAGCAATCAGCAGATAAGATGATATCATATGTTGTAATGTGCTTACAGTTTAGTTTTCCTTGAAAATCTCCCCATTGAAGAACAGAACATGTTACTTTATCTTCATCAAAACCGTTCTGCTTCAAAATATATCTAACGTTATCAACAGCCGATACATTTCCATCTGTGACGTGAATAGACGCAGCTGTTGAGTATTTCGCCAACATAAGACCAGCAAGACACGTCATTCCTCCACCTAATTCTAGAATTGTCTTCCCAGAAAAATACTGTAAGTTACAAAGTATATAATATGCTAGGACTTCTTCTGATGGCCAAACGCAGATGTTCCCTGTATTATTAAATCCCATCAGTTCAGCAGCAGTGAAGGTTCGAGTCGGATGTCTAATACTCAAACTGAATTTCTCTTGTGAGATCGTTGCAGTATACTCGAACCAAGATGCAGATGGATTACTGTCAAACAAGATAGGTCGAGACATTATGAGATCAAAAGTTGTAAAACGTCTTACTGATATGATGTCATCGACGTCATTTGGAGTAGTATCGACTTCACCATTTTTCTGTAAAGCTCGTGCCAGTATCTTCCAGCGACGTCGGGCTACCTCGTTTCGATTCTTGCGATGCTGGTGATGATGTGTGCCATTGCAAACTGCAGACATAGCTCAATACTCATCTATCTGCACTTCTTTTAACATACCAAAGTTAATACTCATTTTCCAGTCCGTTTTCACACATTTTTGTATGTTATGGTACAGTTGTGCTGATCACATAGGATGAATGATTGGTTTCCTGGAAGGAAGGAGAAAAACCAATGGTTATTCCTCCTTTATATAACCAAACTTTGTAAATCCAAAATCATAAACATTTAAAAATAAATCTGCTTAGGTCAATGCTATCTAATGTGGTGAGATTCTAAGGAAAACATTAACAGTTTTATAATTAATATAATTTTCTAGTTCATAATAATTTCTGTGAATTATATTAATTATATACAAATTATCAACAATCAAACAGTATCACAATATATACAAAATTATTTCATGGTCTTATAGCAAAGCACATTACAACAATCTTCAGTTGTCTTATTGTCTTAATAAAGCTATACATGACCTACTCAATGCATATCATTTATTTATAACCTTCACATTCTATAACAAACAGGTATTAGCAATTAAAATTCATCGGAGAACATATTGTTTAAACAACTCACCTCATAGGATTCATGCTTCCATGATATCGCGATTTCAAACATAGTCATGTTCATCGTCAGCCATAACTCCGACTGACGAAATTCTTCGGCCGTCAACTATTCTATTGTCGCCATCTTCAGTGCTGCCATCTATGGTTGAATTTATGAACTTCGAAATCAATGTAATTTCGTTAGGGATATCAAAATTCATTGATCTATTTTTGTTTTTCTGAATGTATATTTTTCCCAAACTGTCAATTCCAAAGGTTTCTCTACTTGTTTTAAAATATACATTCAGAAAAACAAAAATAGATCAATGAATTTTGATATCCCTAACGAAATTACATTGATTTCGAAGTTCATAAATTCAACAATAGATGGCGACAATAGAATAGTTGACGGCCAAAGAATTTCGTCAGTCGACGATGACGATGAACATGACTATGTTTGAAATCGCGATATCATGGAAGCATGAATCCTATGAGGTGAGTTATTTAAACAATATGTTCTCCGATGAATTTGAATGAATATGCCTCATAATGTTTACTTCCCAACATTAATTAAATATAGGTATTAAGAATGTTCCATAGACAAAAAGGTAGACTGGGAATGTCTTTTGGAACTAATAAAGCAGGAAGCAGAGGTGTATGTTTGCTTCTGTCAATACATTAAGAATCTGATTTGCACTGAACACATGTTGAATTGCAGTTACAATTTTATTAATTTCATACTAATAAATAATAGTTTAAAAAAACTAAAACAACACACTTTATTAGAAAACCAAATAAAAAATAAATAACAGTTTAAAAAACTAAAACAATATGCTTTATTAGAAAACCAAACTAAAAAATGAAAAATAATTTTAATTTCCAACACGCTTGGGATAAAATTAAAGTGGTGAACAAAAAAATCATCTCCAACACATCTAGAATAAAACTATAGTTATCTACAAAAAAAAAATTACCATCAAAAGCGTGGGGTGCTCTATATCAATTAATATATTTGATAATAAACAGATATTGGCAAAAGTAAAGTCTCTAAGAAGAAAATATAAAAACCATAAAAAGTACCCCACGCTTTTGATGGTAAAATTATTTTTTTTTGTAGATAACTCTAGTTTTATTCTAGATGTGTTGGAGATGATTTTTTTGTTCACCACTTTAATTTTATCACAAGCGTGTTGGAAATTAAAATTATTTTTAATTTTTTAGTTCGGTTTTCTAATAAAGCGTGTTGTTTTAGTTTTTTTAAACTATTATTTATTTTTTAGTTTGGTTTTCTAATAAAGCATGTTGTTTTAGTTTTTTAAACTATTATTTATTTTTTATATTTTTAGTTTGATTGTCGTAAACTGGAATCCCATGAAAATTTATGGGCTAAAAATCGATAAGTCCGCAACCTATTATACTGGTTTTTATTTTTTTGATGTCCTGATGATCCTGGCCAGGATCTTAGAAAAAAATTATGAAATTATTGTATTGTCATTGGTCCTTTACAAGTATACAAAGAGTCAAGTCGATCCAATGTTTTTAAGTGGGTGAAAATCTTGTTCAAAGATTCCGTTACATAGATAGATACAGATACAGGTCAAGCTAATATAAAGCTGTAATAAAAAAAATATTTATATTATCACATTCTGCAATACAGTGAAAATTCCTATTGGTTTTTCATACTCGCAGGAGGCAAAAATAATGATTATGTAGAATCGACAATAAAACTGCAGCAACTATATGGGGCATTTCATTACTTTCAACTTTGTACAAAATTCTATTATTAAACAAGCATACTCTCCATACCAATGATATAATAGGTGATCTTCAATGTGGAATTAGAGGAAATACGTCGACCATAAATCAGATTTTAAGTATAAGACAGATTCTAGAAAAAATGGAAATATGATAGCATGGTACAACTATTATGAAGTTTTAAAATCATTAGACGTAACATTATGAGGTTTAATTTAAAAATTGAGTTTGTAATTTTTTAACATTCTTACCTCATATGACTGTTTAATTGGACATATGTTTCAAGGCTGTTGCCTCCTTGCACAAACAGTTTGTGCAATGCTGAAGATGGGGCAACAACCTTGGAACATATGTCCAACTAAACAATCATATGAGGTAAGAATGTTAAAAAAATACAAACTCAATTATTAACTATATGTAGACTTCAAAAAGCATAGGATTCAATTAAACGGCAGAAAGTATATAGTATCCTGGTAGAAATCAGAATTCCTAAAATGTGAGTCTTATTGTAATATGTCTAAAATGCACAAGGAATAGGATGTGAATAGACAAACAATTTTCAGATATTTCTCCGATTGAGGGTCTTTCCACTTTTCAGCGGTTGCCCTTTTACCAGCCGGCTGCTGGCCCTTCACATCCACATGTGTCAATCACAGAGGTAGATGATCAACAGCCAGTGTAGGGGTGACATGTGGTTAGCATGTCGAGTCCCCCAGCCGTTATAGCTGGTTCCTCAACCTGGAGCCGCTACTTATTGTAGCTACCCAATTGCCTCACGATGCTGGGTGGGCACCGGTCCCATACTGGCCGAAATACCATGAGAAAATTTCTTCCCCCATGGAGACTCGAACCAGTGCAAGTCCCGTAGCTCTGCACCAAGGCTTTCTACCTTAACCGCTCGGCTACGGCGCGGGATATTTCTGAAATTCACAATAGGTAAGCAAGGAGATGCACTATCTCCTCTGCTATTTAATTTTGTCTTAGAGAATAAATCATATGTTTAGACATATAACTCAATTATATTAATAAATAGTTGATATAAGCTGATGACATGTTATTATTAGGTGATACGAGGATATACTAAATACCAAGACACACACACACATTCTATCAAAAAACACTAAGAAACTGGGGCTGAAAGTAAATGTAAATAAAATAAAATACATGGTCACAAATATAAATACATTATATAATTATATACAGATGGGTCGCTAATGAATAGAGAAGCAGGAGCAGGAATAATGTGTAGACTCTTCTCATTTTACATCTCTCTTGGGAAATATACAACACATTATGACGGCGAACTACAAGCAATACTTACAGCCCTACAACATATCAATTCCTTCCAAAATGCTGTAATACTTTCTGACTCTAGCTCAGCCATAACACACAACCAGACCATCCAAGACCATAGAATAATAGAACCCAAAAATTGCATCAGGATGTTGAAAAATCTAAACAGAAATGTTGTTCTACAATGGATTCCAGCACATTGTGGCGTGGAAGGTAATGAGAAGGCTGATATGCTTGCACTCATCCAACAGAGTAAGATCAATTACCTATCTTACAAATCAGTGCAACTCTACACCAAAATGAAAATAAAATCCCATATGGCCGAACAAAACAAAATCCAATGTGAAACCAAGATATGGAAGACATTACTAGAACCAGATACAATACAAAACAGCCCCCGATCAATTGCAGTTGCATCATTGTTTAACTACATTGTTTCTGACAATTTTCTTCTCTATCTTACTTATTGATTCTGGTGATTTTTGGGTGCTTACTATATTTCTTTTATTTAGGCCTATCCTTTTTCCCTTAGTTTCAAATTTTCAATTTTCTTATTGTCTTTCAATTTTCTATTTAATGATATACTATTAAGCTTATTGATAAACATATCTTCTAACTAACTCACTGGCACTGTCGAACCCATAGGCTTATGGCCATGAGGACATAAGCTCTCCATACATCCCTATCCTGAGCTAATGTTTTCCAATCATATCCTGAATAATCTACTTTGCTCAAATCATGATTAATGTTATTCTCCCACCTTATTCTTAGTCTGCCAACTGGGCGTTTTCCCTCAGGTTTTCGTACAAGAAGCTTCCATGCATGTCTTTCATTCCCAATTTGTGCCACATGTCCTGCCCATCGCAGTCTATGAGACTTAACTGTTCTTATTATATCTGGTTTCCTATAAAGACCCTGTAGTTCAGTCTTATGTAATCTCTTTCTAAGTTTTTCTAATAAAAATTCCCTATATTTTTAGGTTAAGTTATCTGAAACCACTTCAGTAATATCTGAATGGAAAAAATGGCGTATATGAGAGTGACAGATTGTACATAATTACCAAAGTAATATTATGTATGTACATACATGTGTGTATGTATATATATATCGAAAGCAGGCAATGAAAACCTCGTAACTCCTTAAGTCATTGAAAACCACATAATTCCAGTAGCCAGCACAGAAATATGTGATGCATAAGCTATTTGAGAACACAGACTTCAAATTTATTATTAACTTGACTTGTATTCTGTAGTAAAATAAGTGGCAACTGTTGCTTATCAATTTTCATAATTATTTGTTTCTCTTGTAAAATTTACAAAAATGGAGTTACACGAGGTTTCACTGCCCACCATCGATATATACATATATATATATATATATAATCAATTGAGTTGGTGTTTACTTGATGAAAGTCCATATTTATTAATTAAATAAAAATAAAACTTCGTTTTATTTGATTTTCATATTTATTAAGATATAATTCAGTGACAGCTGTTTTGGTACACTGTACCTTCTTCAGACATGTTAACAAATTATGAATTGTGTTTCAACTGATCTAAGCAACAATACAACAATAATTTATTTAAATTTTTAATTTAACAAAGGGGATTCATTCAAATCAAGTTGAGAATTTAACAGTTTATTACTACTTTTCAATTTATTTATTTCTACAGCCTCCAAAAGGTCCAACTTCTTACCCTTATCACAAACATGTAACATTTTTTAAATTTTGAAATTTTACATGTTTGTGATAAGGGTAAGAAGTTGGACCTTTTGGAGGCTGTAGAAATAAATAAATTGAAAAGTAGTAATAAACTGTTAAATTCTCAACTTGATTTCAATGAATCGCCTTTGTTAAAATTAAATAAATTATTGTTGTATTGTTGCTTAGATCAGTTGATATGTACTATAATAACACAATTCATAATTTGTTAACATGTCTGAAGAAGGTACAGTGTACCGAAACATCTGTCACTGAATTATATCTTAATAAATATGAAAATCAAATAAAACTAAGTTTTATTTTTATTTAATTAATACACACACATACATACATACATACATTATATATATATATGTTCACATATTTTTATTATATAAAACTTTCCTCATTAGAGGATTGCCTCAAGGACAATATATATCAGTGTATATCAGTACACCACCATGTGTTTAGAATCATTACCATATTTAGTTCTTATGTATGATTACAATACACTATTAGATCGTAAACAAAACGAATACGTTAGACAGGACTTGAACATTCTAAATGCAGTACATGTAACTTCACAGTTACATAAATAGATTGCATGAACACGTGCAGAGAATGCCATCAAACCAAATTCCAAGAATATTATATAACTACAGACCCCATAGGACGATGAGATGTGGGATGGCTAAAACAATGATGGAGTGACCGTTCTATACTTCATTTAACTATTGGGGCGGAACAGGCCAGATGGTCTAACCTGTAACGTTTATGACAACGATTATATAAAATTAAATTAAACATGTCATAGATAGGCTAATATTGTGAGTGCTTTAACTGACAATATAAATTCCTAAAATTTTGAAGAAATAGAATAAATCAACATGACTGACCATTATAAATTATATGGCATATTCACTCGCTGGCAGTACTGAACCCATAGGTTCATGGCCGCGCGGACATAAACTTCCCATTCATCCCTGTCCTGAGCTGATGTTTTCCAATCATTCCCTGTATAATCTATTTCCCTCAAATCATAGTTAATGTTATTCTCCCACCTCATTCTTGGTCTACCAACTGGGCGTTTTCCTTCTGGTTTTCCTACAAGAAGCTTCCATGCACGTCTTTCATTCCACACTACGTGCCACAATGTCCTACTCATCGCAGTCTAAGAGACTTAACTGTTCTTATTATATCTGGCTTCCTATAAAGACCATGTAGTTCATTGTTATGCAGTCTTCTCCATTCACCTGTCTGTTCATCTCTCTTTGGTCCAAAATTTTTCCTTACAACATTATTCTCAAATACTTGTAATCTCATTTCCTCTCTTAAAGTAAGAGCCCGTGTTTCGCATCCATATAATATAACTGGTAGAATAATATTTTTATGTATTTTCAGTTTAATGTTTTTGAAAAGGCGTTGGGACGTCAACAGTTTCTGCAATGCATAATACCACGCACTTACAGAATTGAGCCTATGTTTAATTTTTTTGTGCATCTCATTCCTACTTGTGATTATTGTTCTTAGGTAGACCCATTTGAATTCAGTCACTTCCTAAAAATTTTGCCTCATTGGTCATTAGCTGTCTATTTTTATTATATACCGTAATGTATTTCCATGTGTGAACATGTATTTAGTTTTATTGACTATTTAACTCATGCCCCAAATGGGAGTCAATGACCAATCACGTTTCAATGATTTCTGTTTACAACCAATCAGAGTCGTGTTTCACGAAATATTTATCAGTGTTATAATTACCATATTAAAGAAAGCTCCTCCTTTTTAATATTCTGAAATAGTATGATCTAGTTGCAGTGATAAACAAAAGAAGCAGATGAAGCGTGCCTATCGTTTTTCTCATTTGTTTCCAAACATCGCCGTTTACATTAGATATACAAATATTTTAAAATAACTACAGTTAAATAATGATTTGTGAGTAAACAGCTTAATTTTATTCGTTAAATAGTCCTAACAAATGCCACTCTTGATTTCCAAATTCTCTAGATAAATTCACTCCTCACTTCGTGAGTCGTGAATTTATCGATAATTTGGAAATCACTCGTGGCATTACTTATGATAATTACTTCCAGTCCTAATTACTTAGTGTTACTCAATAGTGTGTGCGTGTTGTCCTTTAGTATCTCCTCACTATCGGCCAGTAGTACTACATTATCAGCATAAACTAACAGCTTATGTATAATTTTATATATTAACAATGTAACCTATGAGATTAGTCATGTGGGGAATATTCTACAAATACGAAAAAATTCAGTGGACAGTCAACACCAAACTTGTCTAAATCCATCCAATGAGGATACCAGATACAATCTGTGACAAAGTACTGGAGAACTTAAATACTCACTCATGACCACAACACAAAAATCAAGAAAACTCATCACTGCAGACCCCTGATTAATTATAATTTTCATAAATGTAAGAAATATTTTTATAAGAATATAGATATACTAAAAGTTAAAAAATATATATATATTAATTTTAGGTGCTATGGATGTAGTGTAAAAATTTGTACTTTTACAAAAAATAAATTAAAAAAAAGCTAAAAATGTTAAAAATATATTTTTCATCAAGTTATTTTGAGTCTAGAGATAGCTTATCTCAATTTAATGTCGATTTGTTCTCGAACATGTTTCGATACATTCTTCTAAATATCGTCCAGGGTTCGCAACATAAAACTCATCAGTCTAGCCAAGCTGACGATGATATAGAAGAATATATCAAACATGTTCGAGAACAAATCAACATTAAATTGAGGTAAGCTATCTCTAGACTCAAAATAACTTGATTAAAAGAACCTCAAAATATTACTTCCTAAAAATAAATCATTATATTTTTATGTTGGTAATTTTTACTTATATCAGAATAAAGAAAAGGCTTTTAAAATGTGACATACCATAAAAATTCCTGAACGATTATCTTAATAATAATAATAATAATCCAACTTTAATCCAATAGAAACTTTAGAGCATCAAAGATGCTAAACAGCAAATGGTTTCATTGCCAAAATCTCAACGTTGATAAATAAGGTTAATGTCACATGAACCAATCAGCTGTTATTAGCTGTGACATATTTTGGATTACATCAGAGGCATCCTAAGAATGGGTAGATGAAGTTGTCTTTAACGTCTTCAGACTTGGCTAGTGGTAGACATTATTAGATTCTGAACAGGTCAAACTTGTTAGAAATTGCATTGTCTACCCGTAAAATGTTTATTCTGGTCACTAAACCAATAAAAATCGATATTTTACATTAATGCTTTTCATTATATATATGAATAAATTAATAAACGAATGGAGGAAAACACAACAAGGATATTTACCCATCAATAGGAACCTCAAACTCGATGCTATTCTTTTTTGCAGACGATTTAGCGCTTCTGGCACTTTCCGAAAATGATTTGCAACGATCAATTTATAATTTACAAAAAATAGCTGGCAAATTTAATATGGAAATATCAATTAGCAAAACTAAAATTATGGCATTTCATGGGAGGAACCCCATACAAAATAAAATCTGTCTCCAGAATAAAATTTTAGAGAGATCTAATCAATTTAAATATCTTGGATATTATCTCTCTATCTGGGATGAAAAGGATATCCCTGAAAAAATTACTAGTTATAATAAAAGTTTGGGAATTATTAATCAAGTTATGAAACCATCCCTTGTACAAAAAAAACACCGGATTACATTTATATAACAGTTTGGCTAGACCAGTGTTGACCTATGGTAGTGAAGCATGGACACTAAAAATACAACATGAAAGCAGAATAACAGCTTGTGAAATGATATTCATGCGCAGAACGGCGGATTACACCCAGATGGGATCGGAAAAGGAACACCGATATCTAAAAAGAATTGAAGACTACGCCAATTTTGGAATATATTAAACAATACCAACTAAATTGGAAACACCATCTTGAAAGAATGAGTGCAAATCGGATCCCCAAAGCTGTTTATAATTATATACCAAGAGGACGAAGATCACTGGGCCGTCCTATGAAACGCTGGAGGGAAAATTTTCTATAGGATCGTAACAGGCCTTGGCCTAATACTTGGAAGGAAGAAGAAGAAGAATATATGGAGAAAAACAGGCCTTCTCTAACTAACTCGCTCAATGGCACTATCGAACACATAGGTTCAGGATTGCATGGACATCCATATCCTGAGCCAATGTCTTCCAATTTTCTTCTTCTTCCTTCCAAGTATTAGGTCAAGGCCCTGTTACGATCCTATAGAAAATTTTCCCTCCAGCGTTTCATAGGACGGCCCAGTGATCTTCGTCCTCTTGGTATATAATTATAAACAGCTTTGGGGATCCGATTTGAACTCATTCTTTCAAGATGGCATTTCCAATTTAGTTGGTACTGTTTAATATATTCCAAAATTGGCGTAGTCTTCAATTCTTTTAAGATATCGGTGTTCCTTTTCCGATCCCATCTGGTGTAACCCACTGTTGTGCGCATGAATCTCATTTCACAAGCCATTATTCTGCTTTCATGTTGTCTTTTTAGTGCCCATGCTTCACTACCATAGGTCAACACTGGTCTAGCCAAAGTGTTATATAATTATCTCCGGTATAATTTACCTTCAATCATACCCTGTATAATTTACCTCCCTCAAATCATGATTAATGTTATTCTCCTATCTCATTCTTGGACTATCTACTGGGTTCTTTCCCTCTAACTAAGTTTCCATGCCCTTCTTTCATTCCCCATTTGTGCCACATGTCCTGCCAATCACGATATACGATTTAACTGTTCTTATCACATCTGGTTTCTCATACACATAACACAGCTCACTGTTATGTAGTCTTCTCCATTCATCTGTCCGTTCATCTCACTTTAGCACAAAAATTTTCCTAAGAACTTTATTATCAAATATAGGTAATCTTTTCTCCTCCCTTAAAATAAGAGTCTATGTTTTGCATCCATATAACTGGGAGCACAGTTATATATATTTTCAGTTTAACTTTTTTTTAGAGAAGTTGGTACGACAAAAGTCCCTGTAATGTGTAATAGCATGCATTTCCAGAAATGACAATATGTTTAATTTCTTTCTGCACCTCATTCCATTTTGTAATTATTGTTCCTAGGTATTTGATTTTACCCTTCTTCAAAATTTTCCTCTTTTTCATTATATAATGAATTTCTATGTATGACCATATATTTATTTTTATTAATGTTTACTCCCAGCCCCAATCTCTTAGTTTTCTTAATAGAATATGCATGTTGGCTTTGAAACTGCGGTCACCAACTTATTAATAATTACTTTAAAAATATATTGTAATGTTGATGGCAATTTGTCTTTGTAAACACTCTTGCTGTTTATCAATGAGACTATACTCAGTTTGTCTTAACGTAGCTCTCTGTGATAAAATTGAGAAAAAGATATTTTACTCTTTCTGCTGCCATTTTTTATGGGAATTTTTGAATTGTCAAGTCTTCTGAACTGATTTGTTAATTGTCTACCTATGAAATTAAGAGTTTTTAGCGTTAATGTTTTTGTGCCAAGTTAAGTCAAATGGGTACATGACATACGCCAAAATTGGGTTTTACCTTCTCTTCATCTCTCACATGGTACACCTATACTGCAACACACCCATCCTAATCTGAATTTGTTTCTCGATAAAAATTATTTATTTATAATAAAAATTCTCAAAATAATTAATGAAATTCTTGCTATAATTTAAAAAATAAATATTCATACACAATATAAATACATATCATATATTGTGGTTTTTGAAACAGTTTATAAACTGAAATAAACTAAGATAAATTAAAATGTTCCATACCTCTCCTCATAACCAAGTATATTGTGATTTCATGCTCATGCCTGGTCCGAAAAACATCTAATTGAATCAAGAGCTAGTCTAATTAAACAAATAGATAAACAAAAAGAACTCATTGTTTGGGAAAAAAATCCACATTCAGAAAATCAAGAAAGAAAAACTGATGAACTTCGAAATTCACATGGATTCTGACTTAATCCACAGGTTCATCAGCCCATCCACAGAGGGAAGAAGAAGTAGTTCTTCTGATTGACATAACATCAGTCATCAAGATAGTACTGAAGATGTGGCCGCCAAGGCTTCGAAATCGCGATATACTTAGAAAACTGGTTATGAGAATAGGTATGAAACATTTTAATTTATAATCAATTGAGTTGGTGTTTACTTGATGAAAATCCATATTTATTAATTAAATAAAAATAAAAATTTGTTTTATTTGATTTTCATATTTATTAAGATATATTCGGTGACAGTTGTTTCAGTACACTGTACCTTCTTCAGACATGTAGAAATAAATAAATTGAAAAGTAGTAATAAGTAAAGTAAAGTGTTCCCATACAGGCCTCGGGAAGCCCTTGGGGTAGTAGGATGTTAAGGCTCCCACTTTTTCTAGACAATCGGCACTTTATGTCAGCCGGGTTGTCACCCCTGCGTGACAGCTGCCTTTACCCCCAGAACAAGCATCTGGTACTCATTTAAGTTAGAGGCTGAGTCGACCCCAGGGCCATGGTGCCATCAGAAGGTTTGGGTCAGTTTAAAAATCCTGACCCCACCAGGACTTGAACCCTCGACCTTCCGGTTTGTAGCACACTGCCTTAACCACTACGCTACGGCGTGCCCCCAAAAAGTAGTAATAAACTGTTAAATTCTCAACTTGATTTGAATGAATTGCCTTTGTTAAATTTAAAAAAATTAAATAAATTATTGTTGTATTGTTGCTTAGATCAGTTGATATGTACTATAATAACACAATTCATAATTAATCAATTGAGTTGGTGTTTACTTGATGAAAATCCATATTTATTAATTAAATAAAAATAAAACGTAGTTTTATTTGATTTTCATATTTATTATATAATTCAGTGACAGCTGTTTCGGTACGCTGTACCTTCTTCAGACATGTTAACAAATTATGAATTGTGTCCCAACTGATCTAAGCAACAATACAACAATATTTATTTAAATTTTTTTAATTTAACAAAGGGGATTCATTCAAATCAAGTTGAGAATTTAACAGTTTTTTACTACTTTTAAATTTATTAATTTCTACAGCCTAATTAATAAATTTAAAAGTAGTAAAAAAAAAACTGTAAATTCTCAACTTGATTTGAATGAATCCCCTTTGTTAAATTTTAAAAATTTAAATAAATATTGTTGTATTGTTGCTTAGATCAGTTGGAACACAATTCATAATTTGTTAACATGTCTGAAGAAGGTACAGTGTACCGAAACAGCTGTCACTGAATATATCTTAATAAATATGAAAATCAAAACTAAGTTTTATTTTTATTTAATTAATTTGTAACTCACTCTTACTCACTGGCACTATCGAACCCGTAGGTTCATGGCCGCACGGACATAAGCTCTCCATACATCCCTATCCTGAGTTTATCTTAAATTAAACCTCATAGTGATTTATTCCTATAAAAGTTCAATGAAATAAAGTAGAATAGTAACATTAATCTGTTATGCAGAAACCAAAGTAACTCAGAAATTACAATAAAAATAATAAATGCAATAATACCCACCAAACATGTTACATTACCTATTAATAAACTTACATGTCAAATAGTCTACATCAGACTATGACATTTTACTGATGTCCACCTCCTAAATAACTTGTATTTATGGCCATACTTTAAGTAAATATATACTTTGCAATAGGTCAAAAGAAAAAAAAAAGCCTATATATTTGTCATGCCAACTGATTGGTACGAGTGTTTACATACTGATAATATCAAAACAGTGTTATCAATTACATATTCACACACGCACATCAAGTGTTGACACAATAGCTGATACAACAATAATTGTAAAACAAGGCAAGTCATGTCGTATTCTGTAGACATTTACACAACCACATGTATGCAGTTAGATATAAATACTCTTTGTTACGCATGTGTATGAAATGAGGGAAGCTTGTAACTGGAATACAAGTATTGACTTCCTGTTTTGCTTATTTCACACTCTTATTCAGGAAATACCGTATCTAATTACTTTAATTTTTGGTCCCAATGGAGCAAAACCCTTTTTTTTTTTCCACCTGGTTTATTTGATATCTTATTAAGTTGTATTTAGTACAATAAAACATCAATAAAACTAAATATGAAAACGCCCCATTGGTAGACCAAGAATGAGGTGGGAGAACAACATTAACTATGATTTGAGGGAAGTAGATTATACAGGGAATGATTGTAAAGCATTAGCTCAGGATAGGGATGTATGGAGAGCTTATGTCCGCGTGGCCATGAACCTTCGGGTTCGATAGTGCCAGTAAGTAAGAGTAAGTAAGTAAGTAAGTAAGTAAAACTAAATATATGGTCACACGTAGAAATTCATTATATAATGGAAATGGACAGCTAATGACAAATGAGGGAAATTTTGAGGAATTGGCTGAATTCAAATCCCTAGGAACAATAATTACAAATAGGAATGAGATGCACAAAGAAATTAAACATAGGCTCAATTCTGGAAATGCGTGCTATTATGTATTGCAGAGACTCTTGACGTCCCAACTCCTTTCAAAAAACGTTAAACTGAAAATATATAAAACTATTATTCTACCAGTTATATTATATGGGTGCAAAACATGGACTCTTACTTTAAGAGAGGAAAGGAGATTACAAGTATTTGAGAATAAAGTACTTAGGAAAATTTTTGGACCAAAGAGAGATGAACAGACAGGTGAATGGAGAAGACTACATAACAATGAACTACATGGTCTTTATAGGAAGCCAGATATAATAAGAACAGTCAAGTCTCGTAGACTGCAATGGGCGAGACATGTTGCACGTATGGGGAATGAAAGACTTGCATGGAAGCTTCTTGTAGGAAAGCCAGAGGGAAAACGCCCAGTTGGTAGACCAAGAATGAGGTGGGAGAATAACATTAACTATGATTTGAGGGAAGTAGATTATACAGGGAATGATTGGAAAGGATTAGCTCAGGATAGGGATGTATGGAGAGCTTATGTCCGCGGCCATGAACATATGGGTTCGATAGTGCCAGTGAGTAAGTAAGTAAGTAAACCATACTGCAACTTTCTCCAATTCTAAATATGACACATAATAACTTTAACTTTTTAAGTTTTTGTGTGAAATCTATTGGTTAAGCTGATAAAAATCCTGACCCTTTAATTAGTTATTTTAAAATTCTTTGATTTGTTGTAGTTTATTGATAAAATAAACATTTATTCTAAAATGCATTTTTTGGGATTCGTGTAGTATTGTCTTCTCGATGTTTCATCACCTTCTGTGGGTGACATCTTCAAGAGATTTTCAAGACATTTTGCTTGTGTAGATTTTCATAGTAACTGCTAATTAGCTGTTAATTTGTGTGAATTTTCTCATTGAATTTGATTAAACAGAGAAGCTACTGACATATATAAACATAACATTTTAGCAGAAAAGAGGAAGGTTTGGAGAATTAATAAAACATGGTATCCTGTCCTAGAAAAGTGTGAAATAAAACCTTATTGACAAATATAGTCCATCGCTGTGGTCTCGAGGTAGCGTGCTGCCTTATCACGCAGTGGGCCCGGGTTCAATCCCCGCTCGGGACAGTTTTTCTGGGTGAGGTTTTTATTGGGGTTTTTCCTCGCCTGTAAGACAAATGTCAGGAAAACTTTAAGGCCCAAACGGTCCCCAAAATCATATGGCCATCATCATTATCATCATCCTTATCATTATCATCAACATCATCATCCTTCACCGGTGTGAAAAGCAACAGGAAGCTACCACACCTTCAATTCCCTAGTAAAGCTGCAAAGCATAGCATGAAAATGCTATGATTGCAGTGAAAGACCTGTCCTTGGGCAGAATTACTATGGATGGATTGACAAATACAGTAAGTCATGACAACAGCAAATGGGCGAGCTGCTCCATGTTTAACTCAACCAATTAGAAATTATTTACTAAAAATCATAAGTACGGAAAAATCACAGAAATTAAAACCAATTAGTAGTTACTACGAAAATTTACACACACAAAATCTCCTGAAGATGTCAGCCACAGGTGATGAAACATTGAGAAGACAATACTATAAGACATGGCCAAGAATCCCGAAAAGGTATTTCTTCTTTTTCTTCCTTCCAAGTATTAGGCCAAGGCCTGTTACGATCCTATAGAAAATTTTCCCTCCAGCATTCCATTGGACGGCCCAGAGATCTTCGTCCTCTTGGTATATAATTATAAACAGCTTTGGGGATCCGATTTGAATTCATTCTTTCAAGATAGGTATTTTAGAATACATAATGATAGCCATGAAAGTCTTAACCCAATACAAAATAAATATTATTATTATTGACGATTTTTATTATTAATTTAACACTTGTCATAGAAGGATAAATTATATTTGAAGAGAAAAATTTTCGCCTAGACCGGGACTCGAACCCGGGACCCTTGGCTTTCCGGGCCAAGTGCTCTACCAACTGAGCTACCGAGGCAAGTTACGATCTAGACGCAAATTTTTCTCTTATGTACGTTGTAATTCCCTCGCGCCAAATGCTTGAAACCATAGCTTCTATCTTTGCAAATGGCGGCTTCTTAGTTAAGAAGACATTTATTGGGAATTTAACACTACTTTATAGCCAGTAGGGCTTCTATTGACGATTTTTATTATTAATTTAACACTTCTCATAGAAGGATAAATTATATTTGAAGAGAAAAATTTTCGTAACTCGCCTCGGTAGCTCAGTTGGTAGAGCACTTGGCCCGGAAAGCCAAGGGTCCCGGGTTCGAGTCCCGGTCTAGGCGAAAATTTTTCTCTTCAAATATTATTATTATTATTATTAATTTAACATATCAGACTTAATATTATATTAGGTATTGAACTTTTATAGGAATAAATCACCATGAGGTTTAATTCAAGATAAAATTAAATGTTTCATACCTCTCCTCATATTAATCTTCTAAGTAGATCGTGATTTCGGGTTCTTGAAAAAACCATCCTCAGTACCATTTTTGCCGACTGATGTTATGTCGATTGGAAGAACCACTTCTTCTTCCTCCCGAAATCGCGATCTACTTAGAAGATTAATATGAGGAGAGGTATACTTTGTGGCATTGTGTGATGATAGTATCCTCTTACTTATATATCATTACTTTCCAGGGACCAATGTTAGCTGATAGGACTATTACACAGGAATTAATAGGAGCTAGAATATCCACGACTCACCTCATATTTGCAGATTTCTTGAAGACCAAGGTTTCGATGTGTTATGCATCATTGTCAATTCTTTCCAACTGCATAGTGCATCGAAACCTTGGTCTTCAAGATATCTACAGATATGATGTGAGCCGTGGATATTTCAACTCCTATTACTTAAAATAAACCTCATAGTGTCACTTCCTTTAAATATTAAATATTATAGAGGAACCTATCATGAATTCCCTTGACATGCTATAGGATTTTTTTTGGGGGGGGGAATACGGAATGTTCTAAACGTTATAAGTAGAGACCAGATGTTAGGGAAAATGCCTATAGTTATTTATTATAAATATTGTAAAAGTGACTTCATATAAGTTCATACTGACAATCCTAGAGTTGTTTTCCACGAACTTCATTTTGCCTATTTCAATTTACAATGCCTATAAATGCCTATTTGCCATTTGTTCCTCAAAATTAACTTAGTTTTTCAATTAAGTCAATTGAAATGAAGAAACTTCATCACACATATCATTGGATAGAAATTTTGAAGTGTTCTTTTTATAAATTCACTTAGAATATTTTACGATAAGGGTGGCAATGAGCCAATAACCTAGCAGGTAGATAGCTTCTTCCCTCAATGCACTCCCATTAGGTGAAATAACAAGTACTGGCCATTTTATTTCTCCACCTCATGCACTCATGTTAAACGAAATAGTCCTAAGCTATGTCCCATCGTATTATGCTCCGGCTCTAAGGTTTCGAGAAATATTTATACTTGAAGATGACAGTTTCGCTGTTGAAGCATGTTGACTCTCTTAATTTTTAATTGGTAAAATGGGTACATTGACTACAAGTTTTCTTTTGTTATGTGCAATTAATGACTTATTGTGTCGACAGTGAACAAGTGCTCTAATGAAACAAACTCTATAGTTACGTCAGTGGTATGTAATTTTTATTAAATAAAGTATGATATAAATATTTTCAGTTGGTATAGTAAGTTTTTATCAAATGTTTATATTCTTAACACAAGGCTGTAAAATTTATGTTGTAGTTCATTTTTGTAAGAGTCTATTTTGAATTTTTTAGTGCCTTTTTGCCTGCCTATTTTGAATTTTTTAACTGCCTAATATATGGACTCTAGTTATAAGTAACTAAAATGGTAGAAAAGTCCAAACTGAGTATTTTTAGATACATAGAGTACTGGTCAAACCCATCTGAAAGCTCCATGAGAATTTAAATGGTTAATAAACATGTTTTGTTACAAAGCATTTTATTATATGGGTCCAAAACCTGGACAGTAAGTAGAAAATAAGTCAACAAGCTGTTAGCAGTAGAAATGGATTTTTGGAGGCAATTGACAAGAATTTCAAGAAGGGATAAGCTCAGAAACAGCACAATAAGGGAAATTATGCAAGTTGAAAAAAAGAAAATTACGAAAAGTAGAAGAAAAATGTTTGAAGTGGTATGGACACCTCATAGGAATAGAAGAAGAGAGAATACCAAAGAAGATCCTTAATTGGAAAGCCAATGGAAGAAGTGGAAGAGGCAGGCCTAGAGAACGATGGATGGATAGAGTGAAGAGAAGTATGGAAGCTAGAGATTTGAGGGAAGAAGATGCTTTAGACAGGAATCTCTGGCGACAAATCACTTTGGGTTGAAGGACGAACACTATACTGTGGAATATTCCTAAATAAAATATATAAAATAAACATGAGGACGAAAATAGCTTCATTTGTTACATATATCTAATCTTTTAGAGTGAATTGGATATTTTGAGGAAGAAAAAACTGCTCAAGAATGTCTGCAATTGAAAACTTCATATCACTCTGACATATAAATATGTCAGAGTGATATGAAATCTTCAACTGCAAACATGATAATTAAATATAAATCAATGTTATTAATTCTTCAACACTACAAGATTTAAACAATTAATAAAAATATTATGAATGTGTTTGTAATAACCCGCTTTATTATTTTTAGTTTAGATTTTTTATATAAAATGAATGCAAATAATACGTTCAAATTTAATATTTAGAGTTAAGAAACAACTAGTTGAAAACTTTCATCTCAAATTCATCAGATATGAACAATTAATAAGTATGAGAAACAATCTTATAAGTTAAGGTAGAATATTTTTATCACTCACCTCATATTGTTCTTCTTATTTGATTATAAACTAGTTTCGGAACATAGTTTCTGTTCCATCCTCAGTATCATCACGACCGTTGTTCTGTCGTCTTGAAGAGCTGTCCTTCTCTCCTTCCATTCGCTGACTGAAAAACCTCGAAACCAGGTCATTCTCACCGGGAATTTCAAAGTTCATTAATTTCTTCTTTTCGCTCTTTTGAATGTAGATCTTTTCCCAAACAGTAAGTTCTTTAGGTTTTTCTATTTGTTTTAATAATTTAGCTTCTTTCTCGATAAGATGTTTTTCAGACCATGCATGGGCAGCCACTGCAGATTTTTCTGAAAAACATCTTATCGAGAAAGAAGCTAAATTATTAAAACAAATAGAAAAACCTAAAGAACTTACTGTTTGGGAAAAGATCTACATTCAAAAGAGCGAAAAGAAGAAATTAATGAACTTTGAAATTCCCGGTGAGAATGACCTGGTTTCGAGGTTTTTGAGTCAGCGAATGGAAGGAGAGAAGGAACAGCTCTTCAAGACGACAGAATAACGGTCGTGACGATACTGAGGATGGAACAGAAACTATGTTCCGAAACTAGTTTATAATCAAATAAGAAGAACAATATGAGGTGAGTGATAAAAATATTCTACCTTAATGAATATACCTCATAGTGAGAATTCCTAAAATAAGTAATGTTATAAGTTGCTTTATTTTTTTTTAAACCCAGATCATTGAGCCAAACCAATACAGATATTAGAGAAAATTCAAATTTAATATTCCTAATAGCAAATCATTGGTCAGAAATGCCCACTTTAAACTCCATGATATCTTCAAAAATTAATAATAATAATTTTTTTATTTATATACAGATTTTTAATGTTTACATATCTTTCTGTGCCTAAAGTTTTATTTTTCTTTCTCCACTCATCTCTATCCATCCACTCCATGTTCTCCAGTCCTCTTGTTCTCATTCCCATTCTTATTTCTTCCATCCACAAGTTTCGAGGTCTTCCTTTCCTTCTTCTTCCAGGTGGACACCATTCCAATGTTTTCCTGGTAACATTTCTTCTTGCATTCGTCGTACGTGCCCATACCAATTTAATTGTTTATATCTTATATAATCTATTATTGAATATCTAATATTCATTTTTTCTTGTATGACAGTATTTCTTATTTTTTTCTAATTTTGAACATCTTGCTGCTCTCCTCAAGAAATCCATTTCCACTGACATAAGTTCTAAGTTTTTGTTGAATTTACAAACTTCAGCTCCATATGTAACAGAACTTCTCACTATTGAATTATATATTGTAACTTATTTTTTAAATAATAATAATAATAATAATAATAATAATAATAATAATAATAATAATAATAATAATAATTATAATAATAATAATAATAATTACAGAAGAATATGGATTAAAGATATCTACAGAAAAAAACAAAAATTATGGCATTTCAAGGTGTAGATCCTGTCAGAAGTAAAATTGTACTGGACAATAAAATTTTGGAGCAGGTGAATAATTTTACATATCTAGGATGCAATATCTCATATGAAGAAGAAAAGGATGTAAATGCAAAAATATCTAAATTTTTAAGAATTTTAGGGTTAATAAATTCTATCTTCAAGCCACAGTTAGTCCAAAAGCATTCAAGACTGAAAGTGTATAAAACACTGGCTCTTCCAACTCTTCTGTATGGTAGCGAAGTATGGACGTTGAAACAGAAGGATATACAGAGACTTAGATCTGCTGAAATGAGATATCTTCGGAGGACTGCAGGATACGCACTGCTAGATCACAAAAAAAAATGAAGACATCTTAGAAGAATTACACATGGAATCTTTAGAAAACAAAATTTCTGATTATAAGTCAAGATGGATACAACATGTTCATCGAATGGAAGATCACAGAATACCCAAACTAATGTTAAGATATCAACCTGCAGGAAAAAGAAGACCAGGACGTCCACTCAAAAGACTTCTGGATGGTGTTTCTCTTGAGGCCGAAACAGGTCAACAAATGGCCTAAATTCGTGAATGTACTATGATGATGATGATGATAATAATAACAATAATAATAACAATAATAATGATAATAATAATAATAATAATAATAATAATAATAATAATAATAATGATGGTAAAAAATAATGTGGATTAAGGATGTTTTAAACAGCATGATTGGACGATGGAGTTTGAAATAATAAAAAATATGGAGAAGAATGACAATATATTAATAGGGCGCACATTATGAAACCTGCTAAATAAAAATTAATTTCTTAGTGTTACTCAACAGTGTGTGTATGTTGGCAATAATAGTAATAATAATAATAATAATAATATTCTTCTTCTTCTTCTTCCTTCCAGTATTAGGCCAAGGCCTGTTACGATCCTATAGAAAATTTTCCCTCCAGCGTTTCATAGGACGGCCCAGTGATCTTCATCCTCTTGGTATATAATTATAAACAGCTTTGGGGATCCGATTTGAACTCATTCTTTCAAGATGGTGTTTCCAATTTAGTTGGTACTGTTTAATATATTCCAAAATTGGCGTAGTCTTCAATTCTTTTAAGATATCGGTGTTCCTTTTCCGATCCCATCTGGTGTAACCCGTTGTTCTGCGCATGAATCTCATTTCACAAGGCGTTATTCTGCTTTCATGTTGTCTTTTTAGTGTCCATGCTTCACTACCATAGGTCAACACTGGTCTAGCCAAACTCTTATATAAATGTAATCTGGTGTTTTTTGTACAAGGGATGGTTTCATAACTTGATTAATAATTCCCAAACTTTTATTATAACTAGTAATTTTTTCAGGGATATCCTTTTCATCCCAGATAGAGAGATGATATCCAAGATATTTAAATTGATTAGATCTCTCTAAAATTTTATTCTGGAGACAGATTTTACTTTGTATGGGGTCCTTTCCATGAAATGCCATAATTTTAGTTTTTTTAATTGATATTTCCATATTAAATTTGGCACCTATTTTTTGTAAATTATAAATTGATCATTGCAAATCATTTTCAAAAAGTGCCAGAAGAGTTAAATCGTCTGCAGAAAATAATAATAATAATGATAATAATAATAATAATAATAATAATAATAATAATAATAACAACAACATTCCTCATAAGTTCAAAGAGGCCATTTAGGACTAAATGTTGACAAACTCAATCTCCAAACACTCAGTTTCTATTCTTCTGCCACGATATTGATTTGACACAAGCGATCTAAAGAAATTCTATGTAAAATGCAGCAATATGTAAGCGAGATGCTGTACAATCTGTAGTGAAAAGAGTGAAAAGGCAGAGGAAACAGACAATAACTTTGTGCTGTAAATAACTCTCTCGGGCAATGTAAGTGCTACAGGAAGTGTTATTGTAGGATCACTTCCTATTTTTAGGTGGCTAAGTGCTTCAATTGAATCTCTATATATACTGGCAACATCTTGCTTTCAATTACTTATCGTGTTACAGGAATCCAACATATCTATGCTAAATTTATATATTAAATTTGGGAATTGATCACTGAGCCATCCTATGAAACGCTGGAGGGAAAATTTTCTATAGGATCGTAACAGGCCTTGGCCTAATATTTGGAAGGAAGAAGAAGAAGAAATTTGGGAATTTTAACATTATGAGGTTCAATTAATAAGGATTAAATGAATCGTGATTTCTTCTTACCTCATACTTCTATGTTTTTTTAAACACAGCACTGCAGTATCAGCGACCCATTGTCACCATCGTCAGCTGTTTTCACGACTGTCAATTTTTTCTTTTGCCGGTAATTATCCAAACTGCCATCTGGTGTTCTTTTGAAGGAATTATTTTCTAAACTGGCAGAAAATGATTCATTCAAAAGAACACCAGATGGCAGTTTAGAAAATAATTCCTTCAAAAGAACACCAGATGGCAGTTTGGATAATTACCGGCAAAAGAAAAAATTGACAGTCGTGAAAACAGCTGACGATGGTGACAATGGGTCGCCGATACTGCAGTTTAAAAAAGCATAGAAGTATGAGGCAACAAGAAATCACGATTCATTTAATTCTTATATCTATGCTAGATGAGTGACATGAAACTATATTGCAAGTATTTCCGAAATAAGATGTGCAAATAATTCACAGATTTGCCTCTGGATCCTCCAAGGTTTGCAGGTTCAATTTTATTTGGACCAAAAGATTTTATAAAACATTGGCAGTTCTTGCATTACTTTATGGGAGTGAAACTTGGGTATCTCTCTATCTGGGATGAAAAGGATATCCCTGAAAAAATTACTAGTTATAATAAAAGTTTGGGAATTATTAATCAAGTTATGAAACCATCCCTTGTACAAAAAACACCAGATTACGTTTATATAACACTTTGGCTAGACCAGTGTTGACCTATGGTAGTGAAGCATGGACACTAAAAAGACAATATGAAAGCAGAATAACGGCTTGTGAAATGAGATTCATGCACAGAACAGCGGGTTACACCATATGGGATCGGAAAAGGAACACCGATATGTTAAAAGAATTGAAGACTACACCAATTTTTGAATATATTAAACAGTACCAACTAAATTGGAAACACCATCTTGAAAGAATGAGCTCAAATTGGATCCCCAAAGCTGTTTATAATTATATACCAAGAGGACGAAGATCACTGGGCTGTCCTAAGAAACGCTGGAGGGAAAATTTTCTATAGGATCGTAACAGGCCTTGGCCTAATACTTGAAGGGAGAAGAAGAAGAAGAAACTTGGGTAATGACCAAAAAATTACAAAGTAGAATACAAAGCGTAGAAATGAACTTCCTTAGAAGAATAAAAGGCTGCACAAGAATAGATTGGATAAAGAATGAAGATATAAGAACAGATTTAAATTCTTGCAAAATCTCTATCAGGGGATCCAGAAATTAGAAAACAATGTTCAAATTCTTCAAACTGCTTTGTGTGGATACTTAATTACAAAATGCCATTATATTCCAATTCTTATTCTGACCCCAACATTTGTCAGAAAATATAACCAGTTTCTTTGAACAAATGTATACAGTTTCTATGTATTTCAGGATACAGCTTTGAATCTCATCACTGCCATGTCCCGCAATACTCTCATCCCATACAAGCATATACACATATACGGGGTGTAAATGAATTTACTGTACAAATTTAAATGTGTACAGAGGGGTATTATATAAGCAATTTGAGATAATGAACAAATGGTCTATTAATAATATGTCCAAATTATGATTCAATTTGTAAAATGGTTGGCACGCAATTAAATATTTCAAATAAAATGGAAGTAATATGATATAGAGACTGTAACTGACAACATGTATGCGCCTTTAGCTCAGTGGTTAATAGCAGTCTTATTGTAGACACAAATGTAAGATTGATGCATCACGTTCGAAACTACCTACAGTATGTGTAAATTTTTACCACCTCCTTTCTTCCTTTATTAAGCCGGTTCAATCGATTCACGCCGATTCTGTTGGTTAAGGATGGATGTTGGAGGTCACTTTGGGTCAGGTTATGCCCTTGGAGGCCACATTGGGTTAGGGAGCCACTTGGTGTTAGGTTAGGTCTTCGGGGGACACTTGGGTTAGGTTAGGCGCTCGGGAGTCACTTGGTTAGGTTAGGCCCTCTTTCCACTGGGTGTTAGGTTAGGCGCTCGGGAGCCACTTGGTTAGGTTAGGCCCTCTTCTTTGGGACTCCTTTCGGTTATGTTAGGCCCTCAGAGGCCACTTTATTAGGGTAGCCCTTGGAGCCACTTTGTGTTAAGTTACGCCTTCGGTAAGCTACTTGAGGATAGGTTAGGACCTCGGGGGCCATTTTGGGTTAGATTAGGCTCTCGGGGCCCTCTTGGGATAGGTTAGGCCCTCGGGGGTCACTTGGGTTAGCTTAGGCGCTCGGGAGCCACTTGGTTAGGTTAGGCCCTCGGGGCCACTTGGGTTAGGTTAGGCCCTCGGGAGCCATTTGGGTTAGGTTAGGCCTTCGGGGGCCATTTTGGGTTAGGTTAGGCTCTCGGGGGCCATTTTGGGTTAAATTAGGCTCTCGGGGCTATCTTGGGTTAGGTTAGGCCCTCGGGGGCAACTTGGGTTAGGTTAGGCCCTCGGGGGCCACTTGGGTTAGGTTAGGCCTTCGGGGGCCATTTTGGGTTAGGTTAGGCTCTCGGGAGCCATTTTGGGTTAAATTAGGCTCTCGGGGCTATCTTGGGTTAGGTTAGGCCCTCGGGGGCAACTTGGGTTAGGTTAGGCCCTCGGGGGCCACTTGGGTTAAGTTAGGCCCTCGGGGGCCATTTTGGGTTAAGTTAGGCCCTCGGGGGCCATTTTGGGTTAGTTAGGCTGTCGGGGCCATCTTGGGTTAGGTTAGGCCCTCGGGGGCCACTTGGGTTATGTTAGGCCCTCGGGGGCCACTTGGGTTAGGTTAGGCCCTCGGGGCCACTTGGGTTAGGTTAGGCGCTCGGGAGCCACTTGGGTTAGGTTAGGCCCTCGGGGGCCACTTGGGTTAAGTTAGGCCCTCGGGGGCCATTTTGGGTTAAGTTAGGCCCTCGGGGGCCATTTTGGGTTAGTTAGGCTGTCCGGGGGCCAGCTTGGGTTAGGTTAGCCCCTCGGGGGCCACTTTGGATTAAGTTTCGGCCTCGGAGGCCCACTATGGTTAGGTTTAGGCCCGCTAGGGAGCTACTTGGGTTAGGTTAGGCCCCTCGGGGGCCACTTGGGATATGGTTTAGGCCCTCGGTGGCCACTTGGTTTAAGTTTAGGCCCTCGGGGGCCATTTTGGTTTAGATTAGGCTGTCGGGGCCTATCTTGGTTTAGTTAAGGCCTTCGGGGGCCACTTGGGTTAGGTTGGCCCCTCGGGGGCCCACTTGGGGTAGGGTTAGGCATCGCGTCGGAGCCACTTGGGATGGGTTAGCCCCTCGGGGGCCACTTGGGTTAAGTTAGGTTGTCGGGCCAATCTTGGGTTAAGGTTTAGGCCCTCGGGGCTTACTTGGGTGAGGTTTGGCCCTCGGGGGCCACTTGGGTTAGGTTAGGCCCTCGGGAGCCACTTGGGTTAGGTTTAGGCCCTCGGGGCCACTTTGGGTTAGGCCCTCAGGTGCCATATTTTAGGGTTAGGCCCCTCTGGGACCATGTGGGTTAGGGTATACCCTCTGTGACTTCAATGGGGTTAGGTGAGGCAGGCCCTTCGTGGGACATTTTTGTGTCAGGTTAGTGCCCTCGAGAACCACTTGGGGTAGGTTTAGGCCTTCGGTTGTCCCTTGGTGTTCGATTAGGCCTTCGGGAACACTTTGGGTTGTTAGGCCAAGGCCACTTTGAGTTAGGTTAGGCACTCGGAGCCACTTGGGATTAGGTTAGTCCTTCGAAGGCCACTAAGGAGTTATGTCAGGATAGGTGAGGTTAGGTTAAGTGGGGTTATGTGTGTGTGTGGGCCCGCGCTCGCGTGTGTGTTAATATTTTCATATGCGTGTGTATGTGAGCGTGTGTACGCGTGCGTTGATGAGAGAGAAGAAGGACCATATGTCTTGCACTGGCGTCTACTCTGTTTACCTTCGACGTCTTATGCTCCCGCAAACGCCTAACGACAGATTCGAAGGTTGTTCGTTGAGGATGGCGTCTATTCGGATACTACGAGTATTCCACGTACATGAAAGCAGTTCTTTGCACCATTAACTTGTGCTGCATCATATATTATGAAGCGAGGTTGGGAAGTGGTTTTTACAGAATCGAGGAACAAGTTTATAAACCGAGCGATGACGAAGTTTTTAATTTCCGAGATTCTGTACAACACTTCACAAACATGCACTGTACATTATTTTTTGCGCGATGGTGTTTTCAATATAATAAATAATAGTAAAATAATATCTGTTTGAAATATTTGCGTTCATTAGATACAATTGACTAACGTTAACAATGTGGGCAATATTTATTAGTTGAAACAACAGAAGGCCGCGAGACCAATTTAGTAATAAAATGGCGGCAAGTACGTATTTCCTGTTTTATATTGTTTCAAATAAAGTTCAGTTCATTTAAAATGCAGTGATTTGTTTCGTATAACACTATCTTTTGAATATTTTTTTGTATATACATTGTATGTAGTATACATAAAGGACAGTGGTTTTACTTTCCACACGCATTATTGTAATATACACCGTATCCTTAAAGTCCGGTAACACTTTTCTTATTTAATTACTCAAAAACGAAACATCATACAGGTTTCATTTATATGTCATATGAGTATCTCAAATGGTTTTCACCCAAAGTAAACGTTTTCTGCGCAGTGTCATCGTGGAAACTTTACTGTCCATTCTTCTTCATGGAGAACATCGTGACTGGCCATACGTGCCTTGATATGATACAGCAGTGGTTGTTCCCACAAATTCAAGAGGATTCTGACAATTTCCTGTTCTAGCAAGATGGGGCCCCACCCCATTATCATAACGATGTTCGCGAGTTCCTGAACAGTGAGTTACCTCAACGTGCAGGGCATAATGATGACTGCTTTGACAAATGGCCTCCCAGATCTAACTCCTTGTGACTTCTTCCTATGGGGATACATAAAAGATAATGTGTATGTGCAACTTTTACTGCAAAATGTACGAGACCTGAAGCGCAGGATTGAAGAAGTTGTTACCACTGTATCTGAGGATATGCTCCAAAGAGTATGGATTACCGTGCAGACATATGCCGAGTTACATGTGGTTCCCATATTGAGGGATTGTGAGCCCAGATATTGTACAAAAAACCAGTTGAGATATCTTTCATATGACATATAATCGAAACCTGTATGATGTTTCGTTTTTGAGTAATTAAATAAGAAAAGTGTTACCGGATTTTAAGTACACAGTGTATAATATTACAGTATAGTTACATAAGTTAGCAACCCTGAAATGTAAGAAGTTGATCTTTCAATCCTGGTCGCCATTGCGGTAGGTACGACAAAACGCACTATCGCGCAAAACATCAGTTGCATATCGACAAGTTCAGTGTAAGTGTTAAGATGTTCCATGATGCTTTCATGTAATGCGACTGATACTGAAGTAACTTCTAATCAGATGTTAATGTAATTACCAATTTAAAAAAAGTGGCCTGCCGTGATTTGAACCATCAGCGCTCGAATCTCAAATACATCGCCTTAACCATTAACCCACAAGTTAACTACAGAGTCTGCCTGATTTACTCTGAGCTAAGGGTCACATTGCATACCGATTCTACTGTAAATTGTACAGTGGCGTGCAATTATCTGCTAAGTTCGACATTTTAATGAATTTGATAACCCAATATTTCATAAACGTTGTTGATGTATCTCGGAATTAATACTTTTTTTTTTTGCAAATGCCCCAGGTTGTCTTTCGACATTCCTGGTGTTCTCTCCTGGCATGGCGTACTTGTAACCCACTTCTGAGGTTGGGGCGCCTGGAAGGCGGGATGATATGATGAGTGATGGTGATGCGCTAGGAGAGTCCCTAACCCTAATCTAAGATGAATATGAATTATGATGATTGCGATGGCCATATGACTTCGGAGACCGTTTGGACCTTAAAGTTTTCCTGATATTTGTCTTATAGGCGAGGAAAAACCCCATAAAAACCTCACCCAGAAAAACTGTCCCGACCGGGGATCGAACCCGGGCCCGCTGCGTGACAAGGCAGCACGCTACCTCGAGACCACAGCGGTGGACGGAATTAATACTAAGATCTGAAATTATTCTAATATAATTTTCTCTCCTACTTTGCTCTCCTGTTGATTTCATTATCAACATCAAGGCTTAGGCCATCTGACACGTTCCGACTTCAAGAGATTTGATCTCTCCATGTAGCAAAAAGGTCTTCCTTGATTTCTATATCCTGGAGATCTGTAGTTTACAATAATTTTAGGATGTCTATCATCTGGCATTCTAAGTAAATGTTTGTACCAATTTTGTCTTTGTCGATTTTATCCATCAATTTATAAATATTTAATTGGTCTTTCATCTCAGAATTTCTTTGCTTGTCCATAAGAGTGTAGCGTGCCATTAGCCTTAAAAATCTCATTCTCATCTGCTTCTATTTTTCTCCTATCTGTACTAGTCCAAGTCCTAATTTCACCGCCACACATAATAGTAGGAACGGCCATGACTTTATAAAATGTCAGTTGAGTATCTTGAGTTGTTTTATTCTTTAGAGTTCTTCTTATTGTTCTGAAAATTTAATTTATGAGTATTAGAGGAAGATCTTGTACCGATGGAGTATTTGCCCTGAATCAGATAATAAACAAAAGTCAAGAAGAAAACCTGAAAACACATTTGTTATTTATAGACTTAGATAAAGCATTTGATCGAGTAAACAGGGAATATTGTGGAATATCCTAAAAGAAAAGGCCTCCCTATTCAGATTATAGAAACTGTTAAGAGCATGTACTATGGAACAAATATTTGTATTGACCCTCAGTTGACAAAAAATAAGACATTTTTTCAAATAAACCAAGGAGTACGACAAGGGTGTTCACTCTCACCTATATTATTTAATATTTATATGGACGATATCCTAAAAGAGTGGAAGAAGGTTTTAACTAATGAAGGAATATTAATTGATAATAAAGATAAAATAAATGCTTTATTATTCGCTGACGATGTTGTACTTTTAGCAGAATCTGAAAATGAGCTCCAAATGTTAGCATATAAATTTAAATTAATAGCGAATAGATATAATTGTAAAATATCAATAAATAAGTCAAAAGTAATGGCATTTATTGGTAAATATGGAATTAGATCAAAAATTGTACTGGATAACAAAATAATAGAACAAGTATCACATTTCCAATATTTAGGATGTGATATAACTTGTAGAGAAAATGAAGATATAGAAAATAAAGTAAATAAATTTCAGGCTATTTGTGGAACCATAAAAAGAACCTTAGGTCGCAAAACAAGGAAAGATACGAAACTTAAATTATATCAAACAATGGCTGTTCCTTTGTTGTTGTATGGAAGTGAAAATTGGATAATGAAATCGAGGGATAAAAGCAGGATACAGACTGCGGAAATGCTGTTTTTACGTAATGTGAAAGGATGCACAAGAGCGGATAGAATAAGGAATGAAACTATACGAGAAGAATTAAATGTATATAAAATTGAAGATAAAATCAGCGAAAATAATAAGAAATGGACAGAACACTTAATGAGAATGACAACGAAAGAATACCAAAAAGAACCTTCCTGTATAATCCCAGAGGAACAAGAGATGTTGGCCGACCACGTAGTTTTAACTTCGCCGGAACAGGCTACATAGCGTAAACCTTGTAGTAGAAGAAGGAGAAGAGAGTAAAGTGCTTAGGAAATTGATTGGACCAAAGAAAGATGAACAGACTGTGAATGATCTACATCATATTAATGATCATCATCATCCATGCAAGTATTAGGCCACGTGGCCTGTTACGGTCTCAGAGAAGAATTTTTCATCCAGAGCTTTTTTGGACGTCCCAGCGATCTTTTGCCTTGGGGGCAGTAGCGAAGTATGGCTTTTGGAATTCTATGAGACGGCATTCGTTGAAGATGGGTTTTCCAGTTGTTCTGGTAGTTTTATATATGGTGAAGAATGGGTTCTACATCCAATTCTTCGATAATTTCCTCATTTCTTTTGTGGTCCCACTTTGTGTAGCCTGCTGTACAGCGCAAAAATCGCATCTCATTTGCTGTTATTCTGCTTTCATCTCTTCTTCGCATTGTCCATGCTTCACTACCATATCTTAATACTGGTCTTGCGAGAACCTTATAAAGCCGTAATCTTATGTTCTTCTGTACTAAAGATGGTTTCATTATACTGTTAATTATCCCCGTTGTTTTTGTAAAATTTGTGATTTCCTTTGATATATCAGCTTCATCTTGAAATGTTAAATTATAACCCAAAATAATTAAATTCGTTTATCGTTCTAAAATTTCATCATCCAAAACAATTTTGCTATGTATAGAGTATTTCCCACAAAAGGCCATCACTTTAGTTTTCTTTGTATTGATTTCCATATTGTACTTTTTTGCAATTACGGACACGAGTAACTTAAATTTAAATTATAGTGGAAGGAAACACCTCTCCTATCCAAATCTCATCCTCAACCTGCTACGATATTAATGTAAACCAGAAATAACAGCTAAGTCTCCTAGATTGTGATGGCAAGACATATAACATGATTGACAAAGGAAAGAGAGGCATGGAAACCTATTTTAGGAAAACCAGAGGGAAAGTGGCAGTACATGTGGCACAAATGGGGAATAAAAGAGGACCATGGGAAATTCTTATAGGAAAACCAACTCGTAGTTGGTAAGCCAAAACTAAGGTGGGATAATTACATTAACCATGATTTGATGAAGTGAATTATAGCCAACAGGAAGTGATCGGAAAACATTAGCTCAGGATAGAGATGTACGGAGACCTTACGTTTGTGCACCCACAAACTCTCAGGATCGATAGTGCCAATGAGTTACTTATGATTCAAAGAAATCATGCCACTGAAAAAGAGATTAAATTAGAAAGTTTAGAGTGCTTAAGAAATCACTCCTCTTCAATAATATGCTAATATTTACAAAAGACATTCCTCAATGAACTCAGATAAGAAGTTATTTATCTTGAAAACAAACATTGCCTCCAAAAAATTACCGACAACGCCCAAACACTGAATTAAAGATAACCTCACAATCTAATAAAGCATAACCGATATGAATTACATGATTTATTAAATTTCCCAACTTTGATATATTATCTACCGACTTAGAAATGATAAGAATTTTTCACGTAATTTATGTTGACTATTTAACTCGTGCCCCAAATGGGAGTCAATGACCAATCACGAATCAATGATTTTTTATTTACAACCAATCACAGTCGTGTTTCGCCTACAATTTACCAACTAAAGTTTATCATAATAAAAAAAAGCACCTCCTTTCTAACATTCTGAATAGGTCATACCATATTTTTGTAGTGACTGACTCCCTAAGAAATACGGCTACCAGATTGTATATATAGTGCATGAATGTCAACACATGCCGCATGCGGGAGTTAATATAAAAACGTTTGTAGTAATTGATTACGCCACCAAAAAAAGAAATCACTGTTTGCACTTTCTTAAATGTATTTTTTCCCAGGTAATAATCCAGAAAAATATAATTGTCATATTTACATCATACGACATCAGAAATGAATTAATATACAGTTTGATTTCATTTTTTCTCCACTAGAGTGCATTCTTACAATATTGCGTTCCTTTGGCAATAAATAATATGATCTGGTTGCAGCGATGAACAAAGGAAGCAGATGAAGCGTACCTATCGTTTCTCATTTGTTTTCAAACATCGTCGTTTACATTAAATATATAAATATTTTAAAATAACTACATTTAAATAATGATTTGTGAGTAAACAGCTTAATTTTATTCGTTAAATAGTCCTAACAAATGCCACTCTTGATTTCCAAATTCTCTAGATAAATTCACTCCTCACTTCGTGAGTCGTGAATTTATCGATAATTTGGAAATCACTCGTGGCATTACTTATGATAATAAACGTTCCAAAAACTTTCCTTCTACTTCAAGGGTCAATCCAATAATCTGGTAAACAGATAATTTTTAAAAAGAATAAATTTTATTCACAAATAAATGTACACAGTATTGATATCCGAATGAGCAAGTGCTCGTGCTCGGGTGCAGTTCAGTTAGAGAAATAATACATATAGAATATACAGGGTGTCCCAAAGTTAGACAAACTTTGGGAGCTGATAGATAACATTCCCCTACAGCTCAGTAGTAAAAAATCTGGGTATCTATATGGACCAACACCTAGACTGGAATATCCAGGTGAATAATACCTGCAAGAAAGTGTTCTCAATTCTTCACTCCCTAAATAGTTTTAAAAACTTCCTTCCTACAAAATTAAAACAAATACTTGTACAGACTCTTATAATGCCACACTTCGACTACTGCGACATATTACTGACTAATCTGACAACTGATCTATCTGACAGACTACAGCGTGCTCATAATGCGTGCATTCCATCTCCGTCGTTATGACCACGTGTCTCCTTCATTTCAGGCCTTATCATGGCTACGCCTAAATGACAGAAGAACTTTACATTCACATACCTTACTATTCCAAATTCTGCACACATATTTACCAACTTATTTAACAACACGTTTTCAACATTTATCGGCTCATCACAATTTAGGAACAAGATCACAAGACTCTTCTTTACTCTTGATACCACAACACAGGACCTGTCTGTACTCTGAATCTTACACAATATCTATGACTAGAGCATGGAACTCACTTCCCAGTCATGTCAGGGACTGTCAATCGCTATCATTATTTAAATCCAAATTAACTATCTTAAGTTCGACACAATGAAAACATTAACTGCCTGACAACTATATAGAGCATTCCATTAATAATCATCTAGGAAGCTACTTACTTTATTTTATATCATTTAAATGTTATTATATTCTCTGTTTTTGTTAGCATTAGCTAGTATTAGATCACATCATCATTGTATTTTGTTTAGTCTGTATTTTAATATCTTAAAATTGTAATATGTACGTAATTTTTGTATAATTTTACTATTCGCTGGTTGAGTGGAAGAGAAGGCCTTATGGCCTTAACTCTGCCAGCTAAAATGAATCATTATTATTACTTCAAACACTTTTTGTCAAGGAAGGTTATTTGCTGCGATGCTTCGTTTAAGCGCTAGGCGAGTTTATGTCATTATTGCTCCCACTCAGTTGGTTTAGATACGTACTTTTACATTATTTGTTGATTATGAGAAAGCATCCACCACTGTGGTCTCGAGGTAGCGTGCTGCCTCGTAACGCAGCGGGCCCGGGTTCGATTTCCGGTCGGGACAGGCTCCTGGGTGAGGTTTTTTTCAGGGGTTTTCCTCACCTGTAAGACAAATGTCAGGAAGATTAGGGCCCAACGGTCCCCGAAAATCATCCGGCCATCACCACCATCCGTATCATTATCATCATCCTTCATCAATGTGGAAAGCAATGGGAAGCTACCACACCTATAGTTCCCTGGTAAAGCTGCAAAGCATAGCATGAAAATGCTGTGATTGCAGTGAAAGACCTGCCCTTGGGCAGAATTTCTATGGATGGATGAGAAAGCTTTCGATAGGGTAAGCTGAGAGAAATTATGGACCGTTAAGGAAACGAGTGGATATCCAAATCACATTATAAAAGTAATTAGAAGTTTGTAATGCAAAACAACCATCAGCATTGACAAAGGAATAGCGATGAGTAATATCTCTGGAGAAATTAACCAAGGTGTAAGACAGGGACGCCCGCTATCTCCGGCTTTGTTTAATATATATGTTGACCATGCTATTAAAATATGACAAGATGTCTTAATTGAAAATTTTAAAATAAATGACAAAGTTTTAACCATAATTTTATTTGCAGATGACCAGACTACTTTTAGTTCATCAGAAAATAGTTTCCAGAGAGCTACAAACCAATTAGAAAAAAGTAGGCAAGGAATATAATTTAAACATTTCATGAAGAAAAAAACTAAATCAATGGCATTCGAGAAATAAATCGAGGAATTTCGAGGAAAAATCATCTCAGATGCAAAACTGTCATAAATAATAATATCATTGAACAACTGAAATCCCACAATTATTTGGTTTTACTGTTGTATCATACTGCCCACCCCCCCCAAAAGAAGATTTAATATAATACAGAAGAAAGTTCTAAGAATGTTGGGGAACAAAAAGAAGAACTCCAAAGAATAAAACAACTTGGGATACTCAACCAAAAACTTATAGTGTCATGGCCGTTCCTACTAATATGTATGGCAATGAAAATTGGACTTTTGACGTGAGTTTAACGTAGCATTGCAGCCGTCGACTGTGGGGAAGTGGAGAAACTGACTGCTAGAAATGGGAAGGATGCAGAAAATCAAACCTCCTGGAAGACCTCGAATTAGCACGGATGCAGAAACAATGAAGAGAATTGTGGAGGCGTTCGACACTAGCCCACAAAAATCAACATGACAAGCTGCACGTTAGCAGTGATTTGTTTTGTTTTGTTCTATTGTTGTAATTTGAAGGATTTCCTTTCCAATGATATCATATTTCCTTTAATAATAATATTTTCGTCACAAAATGCGATCAAACGTATAGCCATATTTTTTAATCACTCTGTACATAACGAAAAATGCTCAATTCTTATTTAATGCATGACAGTAATGCATTGCTGGTATTAACACTAATTAGTTATTACTGAAGTTTTTATTTGACAATGAACAGACGGAAATTAAAAATTCACATATCTCTTGTTTACTTTAGCTATTTTTTTTAATTGTATGTCATGTCACTGATTAGCCATTGTTTGAGTTACTACATATCTGTGTTTTGTTCATTCCTTTCGTACTTGCACTTCACTTTTGTTAGTCAACAAGAATGACTAATACAGTCAGAATGCTTAATTAAAAAAGTGACAATCTAACATGATATTTATTAAATCAGTGACATGCCTGGTTTCAAACTCCAGAATTTTTTTGCTATGACTAAATGTGAGCCAGGACAATTTATACAAGGGTTTGGGCATAAGTCATGGCAACTATTTTTTTTGTGAGAATTTGAGCATGGATGAAAAATTTAAAATATACAAATGAAAGAACAAGGGATAAACAAAATTTAAGGAATTTAACAACACACCAACATTTTTGCTCCTCGTGTTTATTAAGGTAATTGTCATGTCAATAGTTTTCATGTTCCAGGAATCATTACATCACACCTTTATATCGATTATCATACTCGACTGCTATCCGTCGCTATGAAATATAAATGGCCAATCTTTGCAATAAATTCCCAAATCTATGTTAAAAAATATATTAATAATATAAAAATTACCGAACATTTATTAAAAATGGGTGTACACTTACTTATCACTCCCTAGCACCAATCCAACCGGAGATAACCCAAAACAGCGATAGAAAAATCATAGAATAAGTAATATACTCTGTGGAGAAAATAGCAGTTAACATCACAATATTGTCTAACAGTGTCATAATATTGTGATTTGCATATTTAAATAAATACTTCAAAATTGTCTAATAATCCCGGAAGACGAACCAAATATGGATCAATATAAAAATTGTTTGAAAAAGTTTAAAATATTAAATAATGTTAGTAAATACAGAAGAAGATCTACAGTTTAGAACAATATAACTGAAAAATAAAGCGTAAGTAGAAGTGCAGTTGAGCCAATAAATCTTTTTCATATACCAGTACTTGAGATGACCTAATAAAAATTAAATAATATAGCATCAAACATTTTAATAAATCAAGGAGTTAGACAAGGGTGTAGTCTATCACCCACTCTTTTTAATATATATATCGACGACATTATGAAACAATGGAAAATTATAATGGACAACGGCCTTAGATTGAACAATAACTCAAGTATTAATAACTTACTTTTCGCCGATGATTTGGTCTTACTACACCATGATGAAGATCTGTTACAATTGGCTGCTTACAAACTAAATGCAATATGTAGCAATTATAATTTTAAAATTTCAATAAGTAAAACAAAAGTAATGGCATTTTGTGGAAGAAATACTCTGCTTGTAAAAATAGTAATTAGAGACGAAATTATTGAACAAGTATCCCACTTTAAATATTTTAGGATGTGACATCAGCTATGGGTATGATAAAGATATTGAACACAAAACACATCAGTTTCAAGCTATTTGTGGTACAATAAATAGAACATTGAATAATAAAGCCCATAAACAAACAAAATTAAAATTTTATAAAACAATGGCTGTCCCTGTCCTTTTGTATGGGAGTGAATCTTGGGTTACCACTACCAAACAAGAAAGTAAAATCCAAGCAGCCGAGATGAAATTTTTAAGAAGAGTAAAAGGCTGCACTAGAATGGACCAGATAAGAAACGAGCATATCCGTGAAAAACTGCAGATCCACTCCATAAAAGAAAAGATATTTAACAACAAGATACAGTGGAAAGAACATGTAGAAAGAATGGAAGAAAGAAGATTACCAAATAAAATCTTCCATTATTTTCCAAGAGGAAGAAGAGATGTCGGACGTCCTCGGAAGAGATGGTCTTAGATCTATTAGTGAAGACGGACAGGCAACTCTTGCCTAAACCAGGAAGTGAAGAAGAAGAAGTATTAAACATTAGAAAGAAAATGGAGGTACTGTCATGGAAATGCTACAACGGACCAAAGGTTGTATCTCAAATTGTATTAATTAGAATATGTACATAAGTTTGTGATAGCACGCCATAGCGTAGTAGTTAAGGCATTGCGCTACAAGCCAGAAGATTGAGGGTTCAAGTCCCGGTGGAGTCAGGAGTTTTAAACTGACCCAAACCCTCTGGCGGCACTATGACCCTGGGGTCGACTTAGCCTCCAACAGCAATGAGTACCAGATGCTTGTTCTGGGGGCAAAGGCGGCCGTCATGCAGGGCTGACAACCCGGCTGACATCAAGTGCCGATTGTGCAGAAAAAGTGAGAGCCTTAACCTCCTACTACCCCAAGGGCCTCCTGAGGCCTGTAGTGGGAACACTTTACTTTTTACATAAGTTTGTGGTGCATCATTTTCTTTAGTGCATTTTCTAACAGTTTATTTCCTTACTATATAGTATTAATAGATGATTTTTTTTTCACATTAAATGAATTATGTCTTTTTTTCACATTTCGAGACATATAAGGGCCCGGACAGTATAGTAAAAATGGATAAGTTTGACATTGTAGATCTGATTAATGAGTAAACCGTAATAGGATGGTGCATAGGTGAAAGTTTTTCATTCTTCTAGAATAAGACATCCTTATTTTCAAGAAGTGTATAGAGATAAGTACATTAATCAACTTTTAGAAGATTCATGACGTGTTCCGTTGAGGTATTATTCAAAATTAAAATATAAAATTATGGAATATTCACCTGAAAGGTCCGTCTCATCAACTTAATTAATTATTTAACTGTAGTGCTTTCGGGACTTATCCCATCATCGGCAGGATTCAAAACTGGTGTTTCACTGAAGATCTGGTAGAGGGGGTTACATGTATTGGGTTCGTTTTTGTTTATCATATTGTCCTTGTTGTGAGGCTGCTTTCATGATTTCGAAATCATACATGTAACCCCATCTACTAGATCTTCAGTGAAACACCAGTTTTGAATCCTGCCGATGATGGGACAAGTCCCGAAAGCGCTACAGTTAAATAATTAATTAAGTTGAGGAGACGGACCTTTCAGGTGAATATTACATAATTTTATATTTTAATTTTAAGTACATTAAGTTACAACACATTATATTTCCTTACATTTCAGTACATTTAGTAGGTTAGATTACAAAAAAAAAAACCAACAAATTACCATAGGAGAATTTAATTACCGACCTAACGTAATTGTTGGGTAGAAAAAGTATGAAAAACCAGGGAAAAAAATAATTAGAATTATATAAATCTAACCTAAAAAAGAACTTCCTTATGTAAAGGTATATTTGGATAGATTGCGATTAGGTTCGTTGCATTCAGTTAGAGTTCCTAATTTTTTAAGTTGTTGAATTTTTGTTGTTCTACCGAATGAGACATTGTAATCGGTCAGTATTACAAATCCACTGGGTTCGCAATTCTGTTTTCCCATGATTCTGATCTAATTTTTGGATAATTTAATGATTTTTAGGTTAGATTTATAGTTAGCATCACAATATTGTCTAACAGTGTGATAATATTGTGATTTGCATATTCAAATAAATACTTCAAAATTGTCTAATAATGTTATAAAAAGTGTTTGAAAAAGTTTAGAATATTAAATAATGTTAGTAAATGCAGAAGAAGAGCTATAGTTTACAACAATATAACTGAAAAATCAAGCGCTAGTAGAAGTGCAGTTGAACCAAAAAAAAATACCTTCTATGTAAGTTCAAATCATTAACCTAACTTACATAATTTGGGTAGATACAACAAAGATTAAGTCCTCTATGTGTATTGAATATTAAGGTAAACCTTTACAGTTCTATTGCAGGTCTTTCACTGCAATCTTAGCATTTTCATGCTATGCTTTGCAGCTTTACTAGGGAATTATAGGTGTGGTAGTTTCCTATTGCTTTCCACACCGGTGAATGATGATGATGATAGCTAGATGATTTTTGGGGACTGTTGGGCCCTAAGCTTCCCGACATTTGTCTTACAAGTGAGGAAAAACCCCAAAAAAACTCGCCCAGAAAGCCTGTCCAACCGGGAATTGAATCCAGCCCCGCTGCGTGACAAGGCAGCATGCTACTTCGAGACCACAGTGGTGGACCCTTTACGGTTAGAGTTTTAAATTTTATTTGTAGGATAATTTAAGTGTGTTTCATGATGTGTTTCTAAAGTCAAACCATTAGAACCTAACATTAATATAACAACATATAGCAGAACTTAATCTGTAAATAGCATTAGTTGCTTTGTAATATAAAATTGTGCAATTGAATTTATATTGATAAGCTGTCACAATAAAAGTAAAATGCTATAACTCCAAAATAGAGGGGTAAATTCATAATCAAAATGTTACCTAATCAATAATGTATACTATAAAAAAAGGACAAATATAGGTTAGGGCAAGTTTTTTAAGTTTGACTGATGTGTGTAAATGTGAAATAAAACTCAAAATATTTTTGGGATGTTATTTTACCTTCATATGGAGTCACAGGGCCTTCTAGGTCTGTCACATCATGGAGAGAGAGAGAGAAAATAAGGTTAGTTAGAATAATAGGCCCCTACTGATTTTATTTGTGGAATTAGGTCTTAAAACATTAAACAATTACCAAAAGAACATTAAACCTAACGCATTTTACAAATAAAACAGGACATCCAATATAAGCTTTGATAAGACAAAGATATTGCCAGTAGAATATTAATTTATAAATTAAAATATTAATATAACTATGAGTATATGAAGGCAGAAATCAAATATACCTTACCTATTAATAATTTCTTAAAATGTTTGGTACACTGAGAACTAAATATCAATGAGAGACCAGTGCACCTTTCTTGGTGCATAACCTTACAAATAATGATGCTAAATTTTTGCCCCACGTACGTGACGAATACGTAAACACGTTTTAGGCTTGAAGAAACGTAAAAGCTTAAATTACATTTCAAATGGCCTGGGAAAAGTTTGTTTACATTGTCACTATTCTTAGTTCACTGCTAACAACCAAAAATCCAAACTGACAAGCTCAACAAATTCATCACCATATCACAATAGGTTATAGAAAGCCAATATTGATAAAATTTGTAAAATTTAACTTACATATTTGAGCTGTCTGCTATGTCTTAATGATGGCATAAACATAATCTTCAAATGGTTAAAATTTTACATTGAAAAGTCTTTACCACACCAAATACATCGACGACATTATTCTCAGTCAAGGCAACTTTAGCGCTGCATTGGCGTAACGTAGAACGCATGCGCAATACAAAACCGCATCCCGAGATATTTTGGCGATGCGCATTTATTACAGCAAATTTACACGAAACAGAAGTGCCAACTGTTTTTAAAGTTTATCGATTGGAATGACAGCTGTGAATTCGTAGGATAGCAAACTCTATAGATTTCAAGTAATTAAGGGGAGGGAATGAATCTAAAATGTAATTGTATCTGCTTAGCTTTAAGAATAGATATTATGCTGTATAATGCAATGAATTAAATTTCTACCATGTAAACGTACAGACATAAAGACTAGGTTAGAATGCCATGACAGTAGCTAGCATCAGCTGAGATAACAAAGCTGTGTTGACATTACAATTTTGAAGTGATTTAAGAAAATACAAGTTTCTGTGTTACCTCAGTATGTCTACAGCGGTGATGATTGGTTCTGAATATTTGCCTCTGCATCATAAGAGTAAAGGCTTTATTCTTAAAGTACCATTTGGAAAATTAGCTTGGGCAACAGTTTCTCTTCCTCTGCTAAGTTTCATATTCTGTGTCATTTGGTCTATTTTATTTCACTTTGAAAGAGCCACATATACTCATTGTGAAGTAAGTTTTGTCATAATTCCAATTTGACCTAATTTCTGTAAATCTCACATATGTAGATATGGATAATCATGTCTAATGATAATAATTTTTATTTATAGGTCAGTAATTATTTGCCATCTATATCTGCAGCTATAGGAGTGTTTTCACCTCAGCGACACGTATGGAGAATAGCAATAGCAATTCACGCAGGACCAAGACTTCTTGTTGCCAGAATGTATTATCGATACTATCAAGGAGTTTTATATCAGTGGATACATTTCATGGCAGCAATAGCTTGTTGGCTTAATGTTATAGAAAATCTAGCCCTTATAGGTTTGACTTTTATTTCATCTGCAGAAAATTATGGTACGTTTACTTCAATAAATTGGGAAAACTGCACTTAAACTTACATGAAATATTTTCAAAGTCCTATAGAACAACAGTGCGCATGTGCCAGAGTTTAGATCCAGCGATAACCCACCATTGAACCACATATCGATTATCATCCTCGATTACTATTGATATTGTACTAAAGTTAAAAAATCTTATGCTAGATGGTAGCATGTCGCTATGAAATTTAAATAGCCAATCTTTGCAATAAATCCCCAAATCTATGTTAAAAAATATATTAATATTAAAATTACCAAACGTTTATTAAAATGGGTGTACACTTACTTATCACTCTCTAACGCCGATCCAACCAGCGATAACCCAAAACAGCAATAGAAAAATCATAGACTAAGTAATATACTCTGTGGAGAAAATAGCAGTTAGCATCACAATATTGTCTAACAGTGTCAAATATTGTGATTTGCATATTTAAATAAACACTTGAAAATTATCTAATAATGTTATAAAAAGTATTTGAAAAAGTTTAAAATAGTGAAAAATGTTAGTAAATACAGAAAAAGAGCTATAGTTTACAACAATGAACTGAAAAATCAAGCATAAGTAAAAGTGCAGTTCAGCCAAATTATTTGTTTTTGGGCAGCGGATTACCTATCTTCGCTGGAGTATTGAATAATTATTTTACTAGTTCACTACAGGGAATGATTCGGCTCAACTGCACTTCTACCAGCGCTTGATTTTTCAGTTATATTGTTGTAAACTATAGCTCTTCTTCTGTATTTACTAACATTATTTAATATTTTTAACTTTTTCAAACAATTTTTATAACATTATTAGACAATTTTTAAGTATTTATTTAAATATGCAAATTACAATATTATGAAACTGTTTGACAATATTGTGATGCTAACTGCTATTTTCTCCGCAGAGTATATTACTTAGTCTATGATTTTTCTATTGCTGTTTTGGGTTATCGCTGGTTGGATCAGTGTTAGGGAGGAAGAACGAAGCTGAGATGGATGGAATAGAGGAGGACCTCCGAAAGCTCAGGGTCCAGGGATGGAGAAGAAGGGTGTTGGACAGAGATGCGTGGGGGAGTGTCCTAACAGCAGCCAGGGCTCATAAAGGGTTGTAGAGCTCGAATAAGAAGGAGACAAAAAGAATAAAAATAAGGCTAGGATGAGTTATTCTTGCAAACTTTTTAACTTGACAAAGGCCTATATAAATGTGAAATAAAATTCAAATAGCATTTAATAGCTCAGTGGCAGATGGCATCGGAAAAGGAACACCGATATCTTAAAAGAATTGAAGACTACGTCAATTTTGGAATATATTAAACAGTACTAACTAAATTGGAAACACCATCTTGAAAGAATGAGTTCAAATCGGATCCCTAAAGCTGTTTAAAATTATATACCAAGAGGACGAAGATCTCTAGGCCGTCCTATGAAACGCTGGAGGGAAAATTTTCTATAGGATCGTAACAGGCCTTGGCCTAATACTTGGAAGGAAGAAGAAGAAGCTGAACGTCCTAGATTCAAACCCCAATCTAAGCATAAAATTTTATCTATTTTTTTTTTCACCATAAAATTTTCTTTTCAAAAAATATTCAAATAGAATTGTTTATACATCAAAAATTGTGTGGTTTGTACTATATATTACTACAAACGCGACAATGTTAATTAAAAATGCAGATAGTTCTGTTTTAATAAACCTGAATGAGAGGAGCTTTGACCCTTCCTTCCCTTTCACTCAAACTGTACAACAAAACCCACGTCATGTGTGTAAATATTTTTAAAGCTATAATGTGTGGAGATAGCTTTTTGAAGGGTACAAAGGTAATTTTTTATTTACTTATACTCTTTAGCAATTCAAGTTATTAGCATTTCAATTCAAACCTGGGCATGAAAAAAGGTCAACAAATTTTGCTCATATACCTCTTAATTCAGGGTTGAGGTTCTTCTCCATACCATAAATCTATAACACGGGATCTAAAGGTTTATTTCCCTTTCAAAGAAGCAATAACCAGGTTTTCTACGTCTTTAAATCGCTGGGAACCTATGAAACAGTCAACAACACAAGCGTCCAAAATGGATCCTGGACAACACTTGGTTGGTGGAAGCTGATAGAGCACACACACACAGAAACACATTACACAATTATAATTGAAACATTGGCATATAATGTGTATCAATAAAATATCTTAGTAAAGTAAAGTAAGTAAAGTGATCCCACAACAGACCGGAGGCCCTTGGGGTAGTAGGAGGTTAAGGCTCCCACTTTTTCTAGACAATCGGCACTTTATGTCAGCCGGGTTGTCAGCCCTGCGTGACGGCCGCCTTTACCCCCAGAACAAGCGTCTGGTACTCATTTCTGTTAGAGGCTGAGTCGACCCGAGGGCCATAGTGCCGCCAGAGGGTTTGGGTCAGTTTAAAAATCTTGACCCCAACGGGACTTGAACCCTCGATCCTCCGGCTTGTAGCTCAGTGCCTTAACCACTACGCTACGGCGTGCCCCCAATAAAATATCTTAATACAACAAATTAAAAACTAGCTTACTGCAACAGGTTCATCCCACCAGTTCCAGAGAAATTGACATCACCAGACAACTACAGAGAGAATAGCAACAACAACTGAAGAGTAAAATTTAAAAAAATGCACATGTTACCATAATTGTATGAATAATTGTAATAACCTGAAATGTACATAGATTATACTTAAATAAAGAGAAGCCCGATGTCCGGTTTTGGTCTCCCAATGTAGAGTCATCCGAAAGCCAAACTTGGCAAGATCCCGTGTGATTGACTATTCCGATTAAGGTTTTAAGTGGTTTCCCTCAATCCAAGAGCAAATGCTGAGATAGAACCCCAAAAGGTCATCTTCAGACTTCACTCTGCTAATTAACTTCAAATTAAAATTCAAAATTTAAACCGGGGCTAATGTATTTTACAGGAACCCGGGGTTCTACCTATTAAGTAAAGTAAAGTGATCCCACAACAGACCCGGAGGCCCTTCGGGTAGTGGGAGGTTAAGGCTCCCACTTTTTCTAGACAATCGGCACTTTATGTCAGCCGGGTTGTCAGCCCTGCGTGAGGCCGCCTTTACCCCAGAACAAGCGTCTGGTACTCATTTCCGTTAGAGGCTGAGTCGACCCCAGGGCCATAGTGCCGCCAGAGGGTTTGGGCCAGTTTAAAAATCCTGACCCCAACGGGACTTGAACCCTCGGCCCTGTGGCTTGTAGCTCAGTGCCTTAACCACTACGCTACAGGAGAACCAAAATGGATCACTCACCGCCAACACTTAAGTGATGACTGCAAAACTTTCTATCTGTCTATCTCTTTAAAAATTCAACTCTGACAAGATTTGAATCTGTGAACTTTGGAATCAGAAATGAGCTGGTACCTAATCCACGAAGACTATGAAAATGATTTTCAAAAAAAAAATACAATGAAAATGTGCTGTAAATCATTCATTTGCTGAAGTGAATGAAAAGCATAAACTAGTAAAAAGGAACAAATCAGCTAGATGCTTTCTCGGAAATTACCCGAAAAAAAAATTGCACCTGAACCAATTCAGGTGCAAATTTTTCTCTCTATTAAAAGGAAAAGAAGTCTGAAAACATTAATTTCCATAAATGAATGAGTCATTTTTTTAACATCTTACCTCATATTTTATGTTTCTTCAAACACGGGAACTAGTTTTCGAGAGAAGGATCTCTCTCATTTTCAACTGACATTATGACTACCGGATTTTTGTTGGAATCTCCATCAATAATGTTGCCATCTGATGTTGATTTGATGAACTTTGAGATGAGGTCACGTTCATCAGGAATCTCGAAATTCATGGATCTAAATTTGTTCTTCTGAATATCTTCTCCCAATTTGTCGATTGGAAAAGAAGCCCTACTTTAAAACATTTGGAAAAACCTTTAGAATTGACAATTGGGAGAAGATATATATATATTCAGAAGAACAATTTAGATCCATGAATTTCGAGATTCCTGATGAACGTGACCTCATCTCAAAGTTCATCAAATCAACACCAGATGGCAATGTTATTGATGGAGATTCCAACGAAAATCCGGTAGTCATAATGTCGGTTGAAAATGAGAGAGATCCTTCTCTCGAAAACTAGTTCCCGTGTTTGAAGAAACATAAAATATGAGGTAAGATGTTAAAAAATGACTCATTAATTTACGAATTAAGAACCTCATAATGTTATTTCCCATATTTAACTATGAATTTATTTCCATATCAGTACTACCTTCTATTACTCATTTGATAAAAGCATTTTGAGATGGCCACTAATTGCAAAAATGCTGTCCCTCAGGAATAAATAAATAAATATATATATATATATATATATATATATATATATATATATATAATATATATATAACAGGCTTCCAATATAAAACCGGACCGGCCTCATGGAGTTTCACCCGACACGCAGTGCTGTCTCTTCCTCCTGCAATTCACCCTGCCTGCCACCCGTTCTTGAACTGTTTCTTACCTTATAGAAAATGCTGGAAATGTTGTCCTCCTGCAGTTAAACAGGCTTTATACCGAGTAAAAACATTTAGATTGACACGCTGTAGTTACTTATTTTGTACTGAACCAGTGGTCTCAAATTTAGTCACAAGATCGTGGATTGTCGATCTGGAAGGAGGTAATTGTCCAGGGAAGTTCCGAATAAATTCCTCGCGAACGCAATGAGCTGATTCGTATTTATAATAACATTTACACACATAAATGCGCTGCTCTAATGTCAGCTGACGTCTCATCTTGTCGAACGATAGTAAACTGACTAGTTCAAGGACGAGCGGCTGGCAGAGTGAAATGCGGACGAGGAGAGAGCACTGCCTGACGGGTGAAACCCCGTGAGGCCGGTCCGGGTTTATATTGGAAGCCCGGTATATGCTTCATTTAAGTGTGATTAATAAGGCCTTCGAGCTAAATTTGTCAGCCTTTTTATGCCCAAATTTGAATTGCAGTGCTAATGATCTGAGCTGTTAAAAGATCAACTAAAAATACTATCATCTTCCTTTATTTCAGTTCATGTGAATTTTAATATTTTTTATAAACAGTTCATGAATTTTATCTGCGAACAAAATGGATCTGATTGAACATGAATAACTTCTGTGATGGAAGTTCTACTCTAGTTATGAATGTTTTCATGAGCAAAGATATATCATATGGCTAATACAATTAATTTATACAAGGGTTGGGGCATAAGTCATGGCAACTATTTTTTTTTGTGAGAATTTGAGTGTGGGTGAAAAATCTAAAATATACATATGAAAGAACAAGGGATAAACAAAATTTAAGGAATTTAACAACATGCCAACATTTTGCTCATCATGTTCATTAAGATAATTTGTCATATCAGTACAGTTTTCATGTTCCAGAATCATTACATCACACCTTTTTTATTTATTTTTTTTACGGTTTGGGACACGAATGGACATTACAAATGCTGTTCAACAAGAGATGACCAGATTCACACATGGTGAAGAAAATGGTGAAGCAGATGGTATTCGGTGCCTCCTACTTCATTGACAGCATGTTGTGAACGTTGCAGGAGACTACTTTGAGGGGTTGTAGGATGAGAGAGAGTGAGGAAGAGAGTGAAAAAAATAAAAAGGTGTGACTTAATGATTCTGGAACATGAAAACTGTATTGATGTGACAATTACCTTAATAAACATGAGGAGCAAAATGTTGGCATGTTGTTAAATTCCTTAAATTTCAATGATGATCTAGAAGATTTCCGGGCTGTTGGCCGTGGTCTTGAGGCTTGTAGTTCCCCAACGTTTTCGCCAGAGACTGCGTCCGGCATCCCCAAGGGTTGTCTTGAGACTGGCAATTTTGTCGACTACCTGCCCTATTTATACATTTATCCGCGACGTGTTCTCTGTGTGGTCCGTTACTTTATATATTGTATCTGCCTTCTGGTTGGTTAGCATTAGGGTCTTCGATATGTTAACCAACCTGAAGGCAGATACAATTTACGAAGTAACGGACCACGCAGAGAACACGTCACGGATAAATGTATAAATAGAGCAGGTAGTCGACAAAATTGCCAGTCTGAAGACAACCCTTGAGGATGCCGGACACAGTCTCTGGCGAAACGTTGGGGAACTACAAGACCACGGCCAACGGCCTGGAAATCTTCTAGATCATCATAGTAACTCCGGCCGTGAAAGCCTAAGTTAATATATCCTTAAATTTTGTTTATCCCTTGTTCTTTCATATGTATATTTTAGATTTTTCACCCACACTCAAATTCTCACAAAAAAAAAATAGTTGCCATGACTTATGCCCCAACCCTCGTAAATAAAGTTATACATTAAGGTAGAATATTTTTATCACTCACCTCATATTGTTCTTCTTATTTGATTATAAACTAGTTTCGGAACATAGTTTCTGTTCCATCCTCAGTATCGTCACGACCATTGTTCTGTCGTCTTGAAGAGCTGTCCTTCTCTCCTTCCATTGGCTGACTGAAAAACCTCGAAACCAGGTCATTCTCACCGGGAATTTCAAAGTTCATTAATTTCTTCTTTTTGCTCTTTTGAATATAGATCTTTTCCCAAACAGTAAGTTCTTTTGGTTTTTCAATTTGTTTTAATAATTTAGCTTCTTTCTCGATAAGATGTTTTTCAGACCATGCATGGGCAGCCACTGCAGATTTTTCTACTTCCCCTTTCTTGACATTCCTGAGATGTTCTTTCACTCTAGTTTTCAAAATTTCTTTTAGTTTTTCCTATGTAGAATTTCTCACATTCTTCACTTTTAATTTGATAAATCCCTGATTTGTTTTCTTCTTTAATTTTCTCATTCTTATTAGGTCTAATCAGTCTACTGATGCTGTAGTCAGAAGGTTAGCACCCAAAAATGACTACAGCATCAGTAGACTGATTAGACCTAATAAGAATGAGAAAATTAAAGAAGAAAACAAATCAGGGATTTATCAAATTAAAAGTGAAGAATGTGAGAAATTCTACATAGGAAAAACTAAAAGAAATTTGAAAACTAGAGTGAAAGAACATCTCAGGAATGTCAAGAAAGGGGAAGTAGAAAAATCTGCAGTGGCTGCCCATGCATGGTCTGAAAAACATCTTATCGAGAAAGAAGCTAAATTATTAAAACAAATTGAAAAACCAAAAGAACTTACTGTTTGGGAAAAGATCTACATTCAAAAGAGCAAAAAGAAGAAATTAATGAACTTTGAAATTCCCGGTGAGAATGACCTGGTTTCGAGGTTTTTCAGTCAGCCAATGGAAGGAGAGAAGGACAGCTCTTCAAGACGACAGAACAACGGTCGTGACGATACTGAGGATGGAACAGAAACTATGTTCCGAAACTAGTTTATAATCAAATAAGAAGAACAATATGAGGTGAGTGATAAAAATATTCTACCTTAATGAATATACTGCTTAGTGAGAATTCCTAAAATAAGTAAGTTATACTTGCTAACTGATGCAAAATTACTTAGTATTTATATTTTTTGCAGCTGTTCACGAGAAATGTTTTGTGACATTCATGGTAACATCGGAGCTGTACATGATGCTCACTTGTTACCTGCTGAGAAGTATGAGGAGAAGTCCACCAGACAACATTGAAGCTCGTTCGCTTCGTATTAAATATCAACTGTTGGCTGTGAACGTGATGTCATTTGCGTTAGCTGCTTATTTCTTCATCAGACACAACTCTTATTGTGAACCTGGTGGTAAGTATGTTCGTCAAATTATTCTACTTCATTATCAGCACAGTGGCAATCTTCATAGACTGGTCCCACTCAGTTTTTCTGGGCTATTCTTTTTATTGCTGGATTTTTTAAGATGATGGTTTTTATTATTTTAATTTTGTTGAGTTGTTTCTTGACTCACCTAATACATTTTAACTCCATCGCAGATCTAGATTTTCGTCACTGTATTTGTGACTTTCTCAATGCTGTTCACGTTCACAACTGACGTCCAATGGTCTCCTCTCCTGCAGACTGACCTCCACGCCATCTGATGGCTGACCGACGAACTTCCAAATCATCCCCTCTCCTTATCACCGGGTATTTCAAAATTCATAGTTGTTGGTGAAATTAAATGTTTCCTACCTCTCCTCATATAAATCTTTTAAGTTGATTGCGATTTCGAGACCATAACTGTCTCATCCTCAGAACTTTCTTGGCGACTGGTGTTATGTCAATCGGAAGAAACTCTTCTTCTTCCCTCTGTTGGTGGACCGATGAACCTCTGTGTTTGGAAGTTCGTCAGTCAGCCATCAGATGGCGCGGAGGTCAGTCTGCAGGAGAGGAGACCATTGGACGTCAGTTGTGAACGTGAACAGCATTGAGAATGTCACAAATACAGTGACGAAATCTAGATCTGCGAGGGAGTTAAGAAGTATGAGGCGAGTCAAGAAACAACTCAACAAAATTAAAATAAACCTCATAGTGTTATATCCTACCTACATAACTTAATGGTTTTTATTAATTAACTGTTTTAAGAATTAAATTAATTTTTGGAGAGAAAGTAAAAATAATAATGTAAATTAGCTACTAAACCTAAAAGTGGCACTTTTAACTTGCCCTATATGTGTATATATACAGGGTGATTCAAAAGGTTGTGCACACATTTCAGGAGCTTGTAGAGGGGTCGTTATAGAACAACTTTTGATTAGTAACTTAAGGTCTGGAAAGTAATCCTGGGTCAGTACAAGCCTGGGAAAGTCGGGAACTTCAATGTGGGTCTAAGCTTACTTTTCAGAGAGGCACTGGGTTCGATACACTACTTTATGAATTTATAAAGACGCTCCTTCTGTTGTCATATTGTTTAGTACAGTACAGTACTTGTGTACTCTTGTGTTCACATCTGATAGTCATTCATGCGCTCTGTAGGTGGTTTTCATTTCAGTCTGGTATCTGCAGTGTATTGTAGAGCTCACTACAGCATTACTTTGAAGATTTGTGATTTTTGTCATGTTGTCAGAACTTTGAGACATGCATTTCATGTATGATAAAGAAAATGGTAATGAGTACGAAGCTCAAGGTCTGCATAGCGCACGATATCCAAACAGACGTCAATCACATCCTCAAACATTTTGAAACATATGTAAACTTTTCTCATTTTACATCTCTCTTGGGAAATATACAACACATTATGATGGTGAACTACAAGCAATACTTACAGCCCTACAACATATCAATTCCTTCCAAAATGCTGTAATACTTTCTGACTCTAGCTCAGCCATAACACACAACCAGACCATCCAAGACCATAGAATAATAGAAGCCAAATATTGCATCAGGATGTTGAAAAATCTAAACAGAAATGTTGTCCTACAATGGATTCCAGCATATTGAGGCGTGGAAGGTAATGAGAAGGCTGATATGCTGGCACTCATCCAACAGAGTAAGATCAATTACCTGTCTTAGAAATCATACAACTCTACACCAAAATGAAAATAAAATCCCATATAGCCGAACAAAACAAAATCCAATGTGAAACCAAGATATGGAAGACATTACTGGAATCAGATACAATACCAAACAGCCCCAGATCAATTGCAGTTGCATCATTTCGTCTTGAAACTGGTCATGATTGCTTGGCAGCACATCTACATAGAATTAAGCTACTAGACTCTCCACACTGCAGAGTATGCAAGGACACAAATACGATAATGAACAAGGATCACTTGATGTTCTGCGCTGATCTCCAGAAAATAGTTGGAACACCATTCCAAATTGCTGAATATTATTGGGAAGCCCACAAGCAAATGATGACAAATCAAGAGCTTCAGAACATTTGAATACTACTACTACATTTTGAGAATGTTCACCACCGACTAGGGAGACAGGTTCATTGCGTTCATGGCATCATGTAGGCCAACCACATATGATTCAAAAGTCGCTAAGGAAGAGGAAGTTCTTGCTCACATGGAAGAATATGCCTGTATTCAATGTGGTGGTAAGCATTTTGAACACCTAGTGTTGTAAAACAAAATTGGTGAATACATTTACATTTGCTTAAGTGTGTGCACAAAATAATTGCTTGTCCATCCAGATATTCCAGGGCTTGTACTGACCCAGAATTACTTTCCAGACCATAAGTTACTAATCAAAAGTTGTTGTATTCTGACCCCTCTATAAGCTCCTGAAATTTGTATGCAATCTTTTGAATCACCCTATATATATATATATGTTATATTGCATATTTTTGCGGATATAAATATGAATATGAAAGTTTTCTTGGATTTTCCGTGTCTTGGATTCAAGTTCGGCCTCTGGCCACTGATTCCGACATTTCGACATGATCCCACATGCCATTATCAAGGAATGGTAAGTTCAAGTCACGGGTTTACATCTTAAATAATAAAATGCATATTGTTTTTGCTGTGGTCCGTTTCCGAAGCCGTACACACATCCAAGGTTTAGTTCTTATGTAGTTAAATACCTTCAGTTTTCAGTGTGAATCATAAGGCATCTACGAGATCCCTTGCACCTCATGTGAACAAACATAAAGGATATGAGGTGAGGTAATAAAAACATTAATTTAATTATATGTAGGACGTACCAACAGACGAATTTCCTGCCCGAATACAAGGACATAAGGCTGCAATAAATCATCAAGAACCTACTTCAACTCTGGTGCAACGTATGAAACAGAGGGGTCACAAGATCGACCTCACAGGATCTAGAACGTTGGCTAAAATAGATAATGAAAAATCAAGAATCTACAGAGAAGCAATAGAGATTGAGAAAAGGCCACATTCCATGAACACCTGAGATGATGCCCAAAGATTACCATCTACATGGAAAACTGCTCTCGCTGCCCACCATGTCATCCCCAGAACAGCGAAGAAGATATGAAGAAAACCATGGTTGGACAACATGGAGTGTGGTCGACGCTTGGATGGGTGTACGGCTTCCAAAATGGACCACACTGAAAACTGAAGGTGTTTAACTAAATAAGAACTAAACCTTGGATGGGTGTACGTCTTCGGAAACGGACCATACTGAAAACTCTATGTATTTTATTATATAAGACCTAAACCTGTAACTCGAACTTATCATTCCTTGATAATGACATGTGGGATCATGCCAAAACGTCGGAATCAGTGGCCAGAGGCCAAACTTGAATCCAAGATGCAGAAAACCCAAGAAAACTTTCATATATATATAGTGTCATTAGGAATACAACTTGTTCTTTTTGTATTGCAGTTTATTCCATATTTGCTCTCTGTGAATATGTTGTCGTATTAACCAACATGGCTTTCCACATGACAGCATTTTGGGACTTCCATGGAAGAGAGTTACTAGTGGGTCCCACAGGAGTCCAGTTTAGCTGACAGTGTAAACTTCCCGGCAAAGAAGCCCAATAACAAGAGGGCCAGTCCATCACAGAAACAAATCCACCTAGTGCGCAAATACCCCGGCAATCCTGCATAGCAACCCCAGATAGTTTTGAATCATTGGAGGGAACTAATGTTCCATCGCCATCAGTCGAACCGATTCCTCCGCTGCAACCAGAATTTACCTTAAGGCCGTGTCTTACAGAGGCAGATGCAAGGTTTGTTGAAAACACTCTACGTACCACTACGAGACAAATCCCTTGTAGCATCTGTCCTCTGTTTTTTCCAGCAACATTAAGTCCAAGGCATTCGAGACCATTGCAGCCAGAATTTCCTCAGCAGCCATTGGACGCAGATGGCCAACCTCCATCACAAGATTTGTTACCTTCTTACCAACAGTATATTTATATGAGGATTGACCATAGGATTATGGGTACCCGGGTATGAAACTGTGGCATTGATTCTGTGATGAGACTGGAATAATATTTAAATAGACTGCTGTTATAATAGACATTTCAAAATACTGCAGCTTTCTATAGTAACTTGCTTTTCAGTGACTCTAAGGTCTATTTTCACCATTAAATATCTAGAGCTTTCATATTTAACATTTCAGACAGTAAATTTAACTTTTAAATTGGAAATTTAATTTATATCTCGATACTTCTGGTGTGGAAAGCAACGGGAAGCTACCACACCTATAATTCCCTAGTAAAGCTACAAAGCATAGCATGAAAATGCTATGATTGCAGTGAAGAACCTGCCCTTGGGCAGAATTTCTATGGACTACCGGGAAGGTTGACGATACTAATAAAATTCATATCAATTTCTGTTCAGATGAATAGTCATAAGATAAAAACTTAAAATATGTACCTTGTCGTCCTCAACTGTTTTAAAATATTAAATTTAAAATGTTATCTGGTTGCCTTTCGGAAGTTATCTTCCATCATCAGCAGGTTGAGTATCTGCTACTAGTTGTATGCTCGAAGTATTGCTACTAAAGACGCTTTGAGTATACAATGTTGTAAACAACAACTAGTAGCAGATACTCAACCCACTGATGATGGAAGTTAACTTCCGAAAGGCTTCCAGATAACATTTTAAATTTATTATTTTAACACAGTTGAAGGTGACGGCGCCTGTCACAAGGTACATATTTTAAGTTTTTATTTTAATTTATATCTCATTATTACAGTTTTAAGATAAAGGGTTGTAGAGATGTTTTGTTTTTTTATTTTTATTTTAGTTGAGTTGTTTCTTGACTCACCTCATACTTCTTAACTCTCTCGTGATCCGGATTTCGTCACTTCATTTGTGACATTCTCAATGCTGTTCACGTTCACAACTGATGTCCAATGGTCTCCTCTCCTGCATGTTTTGTATTCGGAACATTCAAATAAAACTCCCATTTAGAACACTGTTCTGTTAATTCCAATAGTCTAAATGTCTAACATATTTTCAAACCTGATTGCTGTCAATTTTTCAGGGTATAAAAACCAGAATATGAGTTCCTTCAAAAGGGATGTAATAAAGCCAGTATTTTTGTAATGTAGATGTCAGGCATGTTAACGAACAAGCGCATCATCAAAAATTATTTAATTCAGCACTCTCACGCCCAGCTTTGAACTGATGACCTGGGACATTAAAGAGCATTTATTTAACTTTCACAGGGAAAAAAGAGCATTATTAAAAATGCTCTCTCTCCTCTCACATTATATTGATTACTGAAAAATATTGCATGCCTTTGAATAAGTCACAAGATCTAAAATTTCAGAAATACAGGGCTTCCAATATAAAACCGGACCGGCCTTACGGAGTTTCACCCGGCACGCAGTGCTGTCTCTTCCTCCTGCAATTCACCCTGCCTGCCACCCGTCCTTGAACTGTTTTGTACCTTATAGGAAATGTTGTCCTCCCACGGTTAAACAGGCATTATACCGAGTAAACACATTTAGATTGACACGCTGTAGTTCGGGCACTGTCAAGTTTCTGATTTCATTTCGTATGTTGTTCTTCATTTCTTCCAATGTGTGCAGATTTGTTTTGTACACTTTGTCTTTCAGGCTACCCCACAAATAAAAATCACACACTGTTAGATCTGGGGAGAGAGTGTTTCTTATTTTGTACTGAACCAGTGGTCTCAAATTTAGTCACAAGATCGTGGATTGTCAATCTGGAAGGAGGTAATTGTCCAGGGAAGTTCCGAATAAATTCCTCGCGAACGCGACGAGCTGATTCGTATTTATAATAACATTTACACACATAAATGCGCTGCTCTAATGTCAGCTGACGTCTCATCTTGTCGAACGATAGTAAACTGACTAGTTCAAGGACGAGCGGCTGGCAGAGTGAAATGCAGACGAGGAGAGAGCGCTGCCTGACGGGTGAAACCCCGTGAGGCCGGTCCGGTTTTATATTGGAAGCCCTTTAGATAATTAAAAATACAAACATCATTCTATCTCCACACAGAATAATAACATTCATCTAGTCTTATGTCCCTTCCAAAGATCGAGCTCCAAAATTCCAAGCGTGACAGGCCTAGAAGACCTTGGTCTACCAGCCAGCTGCTGGCCTCACATCCACAAGTGTTAATCATAGAGGTAGACGATTATCCAGCCGGTATACAGGTGGCATGTGGTCAGCATGTCGGGTCCCCCAGCCGTTATAGCTGGTCTTCTCAACCTGGAGCCACTACTTATTGTAAAGTAAAAGTGATCCCACAACAGGCCTCAGGAGGTCCTTCGGGTAGTAGGAGGTTAAGGCTCCCACTTTTTCTGGACAATCGGCACTTTATGTCAGCCGGGTTGTCAGCCCTGCGTGACGGCCCGCCTTTACCCCAGAACAAGTGTCTGGTACTCATTTCCATTAGAGGCTGAGTCGACCCCAGGGCCACAGTGCCAACAGACGGTTTGGGTAAGTTTAAAAATCCTGACCCCAACGGGACTTGAACCCTCTACCCTCCGGCTTGTAGCTCAGTGCCTTAACCACTACGCTACGGCGTGTTGTAGCTACACAAATGCCTCACGATGCTGGGTGGGCAGCGGTCCCATACTGGTCGAAATTCCATGAGAAAATTTTATCCCTCATAGAGACTCGAACCAGCGCAAGTCCCATAGCTCTGCGCCAAGGCTTCCTGCCTTAACCACTTGCTTATGGCGCGGGACAATGCAATTATTCAGGTGATGAAAATTTGAAGTTAAAAGACGTGAGTTCTGCGTTACAGAGATGTTTATTAAAGAATCCTTGGATATAAAACTCCATAACAAAACAGGCCTAGAAGGCCCTTGGCCTACTTTGTGGCTGCTGGTCTCACATCCACATGTGATCATGTTACAGTTGGTTTTCTTAACCTGGAGTCACTACTTATTGCAGCTACCCAAATGCCTCATGATGCTGGGTGGGCACCGGTCCCATACTGGCCAAAATACCATGAGAAAATTATCCCTCATGGAGACTCAAACCAGCGCAAGTCCCATAGCTCTGTGCCAAGGCGTCTTGCCTTAACCACTCGGCTATGATGTGGGATAATGAAAAGCATATATCCTGAATCAAAATTTCCAGGTCCAAGAGAACACCTCTTGATATTGTGCCAGTGGTGAAATATATACAATTTTATCAATAAAAAAATTATATGAAAACTCGCTGATATTATTAGGGCTGCATGCAAATACATTAGTCTCTACTCAAATTACTTCCAATCGCCGGTGAGCTGACTTTCCGTGAGCAAGTGCAAAGATCGAATTAGCGACCCACTAACTGGTCATGCATGAAAGTCGTCGTTTTCATAATATTGGCAAGAAATTACCCAGAATTCAGCAATAAAATCACTTCCGTTATTTTCTTCTCCTAGAGGAACGAATTTACACTTGCATCCCGCAAATAATACCGCATACGACGACGTCTGCATCGGGCAGTATTACGCCGATTCTCCTGTTCTTCCAGTTGAATTCTTTGGTAGACTCTATCAAATTCCTCTTCTCTGCGTATACCGAAAAAACATGATCGAAGTCTTCAAGGTCTGACATCTTGGATAAAGCAGCAAGGTTTAAAAGTACATCGGTTACCATCGGCTCCCATTGGTTATTATCAGGTTGCTCACGATTTGTTCTCTGCAAAGTCACCTCGCCAGGTAGCTTAGGAATTTCGACAATTATTATCGCATGAACAGATTTTTGAGTACACAAAAACGTCTTTGGATGCAACTTTCTCAGCAGAGAACAACTTTTACGGTCTAATGTCTTCATAGATAAATGTAATTGTGAGATGAATGGATGGTTTACTAGAATCTTTTGAACAAAACATCTCTACAAGCCATTCTCTTAAAACTGTAACTGCCTAGAAATCAATCGACTTTAACATCAAAATGTGAATTAAAATTCAAATTTATTGTTATCTTTTCTGCCTATGTACGTATCTATATTGTTTTAAACACTCTTAGCAGAAAAAAGATGAACTAAGAATTATGTAATTATAATTTTGCTACCATCATTTGAGTAAAATCTAAGATTTGTTTAAATTTTATTTGTAGAAAATATGTGAGAGAAATAATCACACTTCCACTCAGGACTGATACAGTTATTTTCTTATGTAAAGTTTGTAACACTTTGTACAGTAACAAACAAACAAAAAAAAAGAACATTCAGTTTTTATAATCAGTATTATATACCCGACACATACTTTAAGATTGTGTTTTTTTAATAAAGCATTCACTGTACAATTAAAGCAGTATCTTCAGATAAAAATTAAATTATTTCTATTTATTTTACATTCTGTATTATAAACACAATGTATACTAATTGTGATAAAAATGTAAATAATAATAATAATATGTATATATATAATTGTAGGCTTTCACGGCCGGCGTCTTGATCCATATTTGGTTCGTCTTCCAGGCTTATAGGCCGTGGTTTGGTTGTCTTCATACTCGACGTTTCGTCTACTGCTGTGGTAGACCTCATCAGGAGATACTGCGTGCTCTCTGTGAACTCCTCAACAGTCTGCTGCAGACTGGCTGGTCGTTGGAAACTGTCTCTCTATTTATAGCTAAACCCCAGGTGGTGGTGGTGGGGGGAATTTCTGCACGGACCGAGTTTTGTGCTGTTTGCAAAGTCATAGGCTTCGTGGTCGTGGGATCCCAGCACTGCATAACACGACAACGAAGCCTATGACTTCTGCAAATGGCACAACAGCACAAAACTCGGTCCGTGCAGAAAACCCCCCCACCACCCGGGGTTTAGCTATAAATAGAGAGACAGTTTCCAACGACCAGCCAGTCTGCAGCCGACTGTTGAGGAGTTCACAGAGAGCACACAGTATCTCCTGATGAGGTCTACCGCAGCAGTAGACGAAACGTTGAGTATGAAGACAACCAGACCACGGCCTATAAGCCCGGAAGACGAACCAAATATGTATATACTTTCTGTAAATAGACTATGATGAAATGAAATTACTTTAACCTTCTCAATAAAAAAGACAAATGCTATTGAAAATAAGCATTTGAATATTATAAAATTTTTAAAATTATATTAAAGTAATGTTGGGAAGTAAACATTATGAGGTATAATCATTAAAATTCATCGGAGAACATTTTGTTTAAACAACTCACCTCATAAGATTCATGCTTCCATGATACCGCGGTTTCAAACACAGTATCATGGAAGCATGAAACCTATGAGGTGAGTTGTTTAAACAAAATGTTCTCCGATGAATTTTAATTATTTAATTGCTTAAATAATTTATTGATTTTTCACATAAGAGGATCAGATAGCTCATACAATAGAATGGATCTTGGGCAGGAGAACAATGGAAATTTTTCTTTGCTTATTTATATCCAGACTGACCAAGGTGCCCACTCAGCTTCCTTTAAAATGAGTATCAGGAAATTTCCTTGGGGAGTAAAGTCGCATAGAAGATAAGACTAACCATCTTGTGGCAATAGCTGAGAATACGGGGTGAATCATAAATATGGCTATACGTTTGATCGCGTTGTGTGATGAAAATATTACCATTACAGGAAATATGAAATTACCGTTGGAAAGGCAATTATTCAGATTACAACAATGGAATAAAACAAAACAGTGTAGAACTTACGTCATTAGTCAAAATGGCATTGAATATGCAACAGCAAATTACAATTGCTGCATGGGCAATAACGTATGCTAATAATCGTGAAGCCGCAAGACGGGCAAGATGTGAGTTTAACGTAGCATTGCAGCCGTCGACTGTGGGGAAGTGGAGAAAACGACTGCTGGAAACGGGAAGGATGCAGAAAATCAAACCTCCTGGAAGGCCTCGCATTAACACAGATGCAGAAACAATGAAGAGAATTGTGGAGGCATTCGACGCTGGCCCACATAAATCAACATGCCAAGCTGCATGTGAGCAGTGTTTTGTTTGTTTTGTATTGTTCTATTGTTGTAATTTGAAGGATTCCCTTTCCAATGATAACATCATATTTCATTTAATGATAATATTTTCGTCACAAAATGCGATCAAACGTATAGCCATATTTCTGAATCACTCTGTATGTGGATCCATGGATCCCCTTCCTTTATAAGCATAAATTGGTATTTATTTGGTAAATGGACACCATAATTCCCCCCAAGTCTTCTATATAGTCCTAATATTTTAATTGATAATCGAAATTACTTTTCAAGTTGTAAATAAAATACAGTAAAAGTTTCTTATTCACGGTTCCTTTATTCCCGGGTTAAAAAATTGTGAGACAGTTCCTATATTTGTGGCTAAAATTTCTTTATTCACGGATCCAGCCGGTATATTAGAAGGATTAGTGTCCTTGATTAACCATCGGCATTTTTTTACTGCAGACAGGTGCCAAAGCGGCTTTTACAAATAGTGATTCAAACCAAATGGACAAATAAATATCAAAACAAAACAAACCTTATTGTCACTAACCCAAAGTTCATTGTTAAAATCTGTTGTCGTATTTCACGTGTTGATATGTTTCCATTGTGAAGAATACGAGTAATATGTTTTCCTCTGATCACGGTACCAACGCTATGCAGAGTAGACCATTGGTGGGGCTGCCACCTCGAAGCTTTAGGTCCAGCTTCTGGATGTACTAAACCCATCTAGAGGGTTGCCACTTCCGCCTGATCCGCCGTGATAAAGGACTCCTTCTGCGCCGATTCTGCCGTTGAGGTCTTCACCGTAACCCTGGCTAGGGGCCCTTACAGAGTACTATCAATCGGAGCCAACTGAACCCTGGTTTTTTTAACGAGGTTGTTACTCCTCCCCCTCCTCCTTTCTCATCCGGGCTTGGGACCGGCCATGGTAGAGTTGTGTTGATATGTACTTTGATAAATGCCTGCATCGTTACGATCGGTATATTATTGTTTCAACTTGTCATTTGTTGCAAAAATTTTGATTCAATAACATGTGTCTCTTATGCTTTGTTCCCAGTTTATAATGTTGAGTAAAAGGAAAGAAAAATCAGTACCGAAGAAAAATAATTAGTGCTGCAGCTTAAAGTAAAAATAGAAATGCTTGACCATTTATACACGTTGGCAACTCGTTTACATCTATATCACGCTATTTCAATGTTAATGAATCAAGAAATCCAAAGACAAAATAAGGAATTCCATTGCAGAATTCACAGCTGAATATCAATCTTAATCGAAAGAAATTTTAAAAGCGGCAAAACAGGAAAAAAATACTAAGTTCTTTAAGTCCTTGCCTAAATCTGACAGTAATAATTAATAGAAATTGTTCAAAATCTCCCATTAATTGATTTTATTTTGATAATTATTTTTATTTTATTCTATAACCTTGGAACGTATCCCCTATATACCCATACTTATTTACTTACTCACTGGCACTATCAAACCCGTAGGTTCATGGCCGCGCGGACATAAGCTCTCCATACATCCCTATCCTCAGCCAATGCTTTCCAATCATTCCCTGTATAATCTACTTCCCTCAAATCATAGTTAATGTTGTTCTCCCACCTCATTCTTGGTCTACCAACTGGGCGTTTTCCTTCTGGCTTTCCTGCAAGAAGTTTCCATGCATGTCTTTCATTCCCCATACGCGCAACATGTCCTGCCCATCGCAGTCTTAATTATATAATTTTTACCTGGTAAGTCAGTCATCCTCAACTAAATTATTAAATATAATTGTAGGCTTTCACGGCCGGCGTCTTGATCCATATTTGGTTCGTCTTCCGGGCTTCCTATAAGCCCGGAAGACGAACCAAATATAAATTATTAAACTTCTTCAAGTTATTCTAATATGGAGGTCTTTCGAAAACAATGTTTCATCTTCTGCATTTTAACTGGAACTGATGGTTAAAATGCAGAAGATGAAATATTGTTTTCGAAAGGCCTCCATATTAGAATAACTTAAAGTTTAATAATTTAGTTGAGGATGACTGACTTACCAGGTAAAAAATTGTATAATTAACACCTCACATCATCTCATAAGATTTTCTTGGACATATTTTTAAAAAAAGTCCCATTTCTCAACTAACTTCTAATGGAATCGAGATGAGCATATCTTAAAATATCTTAAATTGGTCAGAAACGAAGAAAAAAGAAAAATTGAATTCAGGATTCATAAGAAGAAGAAACTCATATGGAAAATTTTAAAAATCAACAGGGTTCAATCCAATTGGACATAAATTAGCAGCATTTAATAGTTTAACTCATAGATTGGTAAACTTACCCTTAACGAAGAAGATTTCAAACATGAGAAAAAACACATAATCAAAGTAGCAAGAGAAAATGGGTTTGATGAAAAAATGGTACATAAAAGGATAGAAAAGTATAAAAAACAAAAAATGATAAACAGAAGTAATCTTGAAAAAGAAGAACCACCTATGAAAAAATATAGGAAATTCACATATCACCCTTGGGTACATAATAAATTTCAAAATATATTTGAGAAGTTTAATATTAAATTAGCACCAAAAAATAACTACAGTTTAAATAAACTAATAAAAACCAACAAAAATGAAAAAACTGATAAAAATAAAAGTCAGGAATATATCAAATTGAATGCATGGGTTGTGAAAAGATATATATAGGGAAAACAAAAAGAAACCTAAAAATTAGAACCAAAGAACACATAAGAAATATCAAAAATGGAGAAATTGAAAAACTCTGCAGTTGCTGCTCATGTTTGGTCTGAAAAACATAATATAAATTCAGACACTAAATTATTAAAACAGTTAGAAAATACAAACGAGCTGACTATTTGGGAAAAAATTTATATTCAGAAGAACAGAAACAGAGTTATGAATTTTGATATTCCGATGGAGGGTGACCTTGTTTGGAGGTTCTTTGGCCAACCACAGGATGGAGCTGACATCGACATCCAGGTGGTGCAACATAATGCAACATAAATAAAACCAGTCTGGGAAAGCTGAAGATAAAACAGAGAATTGTTTTGAAACATGTCCAAGAACAAATCAACATTAATATTGAGGTAAGATGTCCAGACCAAAAATAATATAATTAAAAAATCTGTCTTATGAATGAGGTTAACTGTATATTTCTATTTCACCTTTAATTACCCAAGATGTTCAAGCATCTCAAAATGGTTGGTTGGTTGGTATCTAATGTCGAGCACTTGATAATGAAACCATTCGCTTTCTTGCACTCCAATATTTAGCAGAAAGGCTGGTCTCTTCCACAAAAGCTTATTGGAGTACAATAAACTAGTTGTAACCGTTTAGTAGTAGGCACCATATGTGGTGGTTACGTCACCCATAGAGAGAAAGTAGGTATAGGAAGGAAGGAGAAATGAACCCCTAGGCCTCGAATACTCTAATACCATCAGGGTCGAAAGAAACAAGAGGTCAGTCAAGGGAGACTGGATAGAAAAGTTGAAAGAGGGAATTGGTATGGGAAGAAGAAGTAATACCAATTCGGTCAAAAAAGAAAAACTCACCAAGCTGACCAGTGCTTATTGGTGAGTAGCCCTTCCCATGCATAAGCATGATTACTAACAGCTGCACCACGAGAAGGTGAGGGATTGGACACTAGGTTACTGTCCAGGTCGGTTCCTTTAAGCCTTCGATGGAAGGAATTAAAGGGTCTCCTCTCTGTTAAAAACAGTAGCCTTTCCGCAGCCAGCATCTCAAAATAAAATCGCAGTTACAATACCGAAATCAATGTTATATCACAAATAATATTGAGATGGTCTAAATTTCATTATCACAAGCCATTTCACCATAAATTTCTTCTGTTGTGCAATAGTTCTTTAAAATATCATAATAATATTATGTACTAGTCCAGAAGAACTATTATCAACAAAAAAATATCATTCCATTACTTATTTTAGGAATTCACACTATGAGGTAACATTTAATCACTCACTTCATATTTTTCTTCTTATTTTATTTTAAATTAGTTTTGGAACTTCACATTTCAGTTCCATCATCAGTATCCCCACGACCATTGCTCTGTCGTCTTGAAGAGCCGTCTTTCGCTCCTTCTATTGGCAGACTGAAAAATCTCGAAATAGGTCATTCTCCCCGGGAATTCAAAGGAGCGAAAAAGAAAAATTTAAGAACTTTGAAATTCCTGGGGAGAATGACCTGATTTTGAGGTTTTTCAGTGAGCCAACAGAGGGAGTGAAAGACGGGTCTTCAAGATGACAGAACAACGGTCGCGGGGACACTGATGAAGGAACTGAAATGTAAAGTTCTGAAACTAGTTTAAATTAAAATAAGATGAAAAATATGACGTGAAGTATTAAATTTTACCTAAATAAAAAAATTATCATTCCATATTTAAAATCACGTCATTATTATATGAAAAAAAGTACTTCACGTCTGCTTTCAATGCATACAAACTTTTGTTCATTTATGGATAATTAGCACTAGTTTGTATAGTGGTTCTATGGCACGGGTGGTTAGACTCAGCCGGCATCATTTGGGTCCCAAGCTTGCATATCGGTCACTCCAAGTGCGGTTCGTGATGAATAAATCGGAGTCAGGACAAGTTTTTCGTAAGGTTTCTCCTGCCAAAAATTTCATTCCACACAAATGTCATCCGGGGCTCGCCGTAGCGTAGTGGTTAAGCCACTGAGCTACAAGCCGGAGGGTCGAGGGTTCAAGTCCCATTGGGGTCAGGATTTTTAAACTGACCCAAACCCTCTGGCGGCACTAGGGTCGACTCAGCCTCTAATGGAAATGAGTACCAGATGCTTGTTCTGGGGGTAAAGGCGGCCGTCACGCAGGGTTGACAACCCGGCTGACAAAAAGTGCCGATTGTCTAGAAAAAGTGGGAGCCTTAACCTCCTACTACCCCCAAGGGGCCTCCGGACCTGTTGTGGGATCACTTTACTTTTTTTTTTACAAATGTCATCCATTTCATTTCAGTTCATCTAGCCCTGTGATGGTGTGACAAGCCTGATCAGCTGGTAACTTTCAATATAGGGCTTCATTTCATTTTATCCCTCGACCTGACATTATGCTGAATATGTGTACAAAATTTACTTTTACTATTGATGTTTTTATTATTGATTTAACACTTCTCACTTATCCTTTAGTGAGAAGTGTTAAATCAATAATAAAAACATCAATAGAAGCCCTACTGGCTTTATAAAGGTTAAATTCCCAATAAATGTATTTTTAACTAAGAAGCCGGCATTTGCAAAGATAGAAGCAAAGGTTTCAAAGCATTTGGCACGAGGGAATTACACCATATATAAGAGAAAACTTTGCGTCTAGATCACAACTTGCCTCCATAGCTCAGTTGGTACAGCATTTGGCCCGGCAAGCCAAAGGTCCCGAGTTCGAGTCTCGGTCTAGGTGAAAATTTTTTCTCTTCAAATATTTACTTTTACTAGTTTATATCAGTTTCAGAATGTTACTATTTACAAAATACTTCATAGAACTTAATCAAAATAAAAGTGGGAGGTAACACTATGAGGTCTTCTTCTTCATCTTCCTTCCAAGTATTAGGCCAAGGCCTGTTACGATCCTATAGATATTTATATTAATAAATGAGTTGGAGAAAATGCTTTAACATCTCATTCATAAAGTTGCATGTCTTCATGATATCTATTTCAAAAGTATAGTATTACTTCCATCTTCAGACAAACTCAACTGTCAAAATTTCGCCATTAACACCATCTTCTGAACTACCATCTGGTGTCAATTTTACGAACTTGGAGATCAAATTATTCTTTTCGGGAATATTAAAATTCATAGCTTTATATTTATTCTTCTGAATGTATATCTTTTCCCAAGTTAATGTCCCAGATAGTAAAAAATCTGGAATTTGTGAAATTAGTTGTAATGACTGCAAGAAAGTATATACAGGAAAACTAAAAGCAATTAGAATCTCATACAAAAGAACACTTTAGAAATATTAAAAATGATGAAATTGAAAAATCGGCTACAGCTCGTAGTTTGCTAGAGAAGCACAAAATTGGAAGAGAAACTAAACTTTTAAAACATTTAGAGAAACCTTTGGAATTAACAGTTTGGGAAAAGATATACATTCAGAAGAATAAATATAAAGCCATGAATTTTGATATTCCCGACGAGAATAATTTGATCTCGCAAGTTCATAAAATCTACACCAGATGGCAGTTCAGAAGATGGTGTCAATGGCAAAATTTTGACAGTTGCAGTTTGACTGAAGATGGAAGTAAAATTATACTTTTGAAACCGGTATCTTGAAGACACGCAACTTTACGAGGTGAGATATTAAAACATTTTCTCCAACTCATTCATTAGAAAAGAAACTATTCTTATAATAAAGTTGGGAACTTTTACATTATGAGGTTTTCTTAATAAGAATCAAATGAATTGTGAATTCTTCTTACCTCATACATCTATGTTTTTTTAACACACAACTGCAATATCGGGAAACATACGATTCCCATCTTCAGCTATTCACGTGAGTTTTCATTTTATAATAAGTTTGATCTGTTTAATTCTTACCTCATTGTTCTAACTGCTTGTTGCACCATGGAACCACCAATGCCACTAATAGTAATAATAATAATAATTGTAAAATAATTGCATATGCAAGGAATTTTTCATACCTAAACAATTTTTTATGTATAAAATACAGAAAACTTAAACATAAACTAGTTACAATGTTCATAAATTAATGAGTCATTTTTTTAACATCTTACCTCATATTTTATGTTTCTTCAAACACAGGAACTAGTTTTCGAGAGAAGGATCTCTCTCATTTTCTCTCGAAAACTAGTTCCCATGTTTGAAAAAAAATAAAATGTGAGGTAAGAACCTCATAATGTTATTTCCCATATTTAACTATGAATAGTTTCAATGTTTTTATTATTTATTTTATTTATTTCATACATCTCAATGATTGATAAAAATCATATTTGAAGAGAAAAAATTATACACTCAGGCTGGGGTTTGAACCCAGGACCTTTGGCTTTCTAGGCCAATACTCTACCAACTGAGCTATCTGAGCACTCCAATATAAATGCAAATGTTTCTCTTATATACACTATTAATTCCCAAGCGCCAAATGCTACAATAACTTTGCTTCAATCTTGCAAATGGCGGCTTCTTTATTAAGAAGACATTTATTTGGGAATTTTACATTATATTATAAAGCCAGTTTGGCCTCTTTCGATGTTGTTATTATTAATTTCATACATTTCAATAATGGATAAATCATATTTGAAGAGAAAAATTATACACTAAGACTGGGGTTTGAACCCAGGACCTTTGGCTTTCTGGGCAAATACTCTACCAACTGAGCTACCTGAGCACTCCAATCTAAATGCAAATTTTTCTCTTATATATTGTTAATTCTCAAGCGCCAAATGCTACAAAACCTTTGATTCAATCTTGCAAATGGCGGCTTCCCTTATTAAGAAGACATTTATTTGAGAATTTTACATATTACGCGGCGCGTCTGTTAAGCCCCAGCGTAACGATAGCGTTAAGTTCACTATTGTTTAAGTGGTCTTTGGCCCGAGCGGTTGGCCTTGGTTTTGGACTAGGAGTTCTACAATTAACATATTAAACCACAGTAAACAAAAAATAACATTATTTATTAAAATAAGTACCAAACATAAATAAAATCAAGTCAAAAAAACTGTTATAAAAATCAGCTGAAATCGCCACATTGTCCCAGTCAAAATATTCTGTTACTAAAATGCTAATAGTTAGAGAGATATCCAGTATTTTAAAATATTCAATTTTGTTTCATATTCTAATTTACTTGGACCATTTGGTCCCGTATTTGATTCTAAGTATTAAAATGACCGAAGAACGGACAGATGAAGATACGTTACCCATGTAGATGCCACCGGCCCGCAGGGCCCTCCTGAGGGGACCACACTCACCCCGCTGCTGTCCCTTTCCCATTCCAAAACTCTTCTTTTATACATATCGAAAAATCAGATAATCTCTCATCCCAGTCCCAGCTATCATGATGTCATCTTTAGTAACAATTCCACATCTAAGGACAGGATGATGCAACTTCCTACTTTGACCCATGATAACACTGTTTGTTCATCATGCAATGTCAATTGATTACAAATTTCTAAACTACAAGTCTCTCTTACCAAGAATTATTAACTATATTAATAGAATTATTAACTATATTAATATGGGTATTTTACCAAATGTCTTTATTTTTTATGATATCTGTAATTAGGTCCTTTGTATTTGTAATATTACATTATATTATAAAGCCAGTTTGGCCTCTTTCGATGTTTTTATTATTAATTTCATACATCTCAATAATGGATAAATCATATTCGAAGAGAAAAATGATACGCTCAGACTGGGGTTTGAACCCAGGACCTTTGGCTTTCAGGGCCAATGCTCTACCAACTGAGCTATCTGAATTAACAGTGCATATAAGAGAAAAATTCACATTCAGATTGGAGTGCTCAGTTGGTACAGTATTGGCCTAGAAAGCCAAAGGTCATGAGTTCAATCCCCAGTCTGAAAGCATAATTTTTCTCTTCAAATATGATTTATAAACTAGTTTTTTCTAGTTTCTCACATAGAGCATAGAACATTTTGAGCCAAGGCAAATAGAATAACCAAAACTTACATGTGTAGAGACACTTTTATTAGATATGAAAGCTCTAGAAAATAAAAATAAGATGTACTTAAAAAAATTACAAAGACTGTAAAAATGGTGAAAATAATCTTAGCAAAGCTATTTCCAAGAATTATATAAATAATTAAACATTCCTTGTGATTTACTTAAAATAGAGAAAGCTACCGTCTTTTGACAAATTTCAATATTTTCAAGAAAAATGAAGACAATTGATAAAAAAGTAGGAAACAAAAACACTGATTCAACTTCTAAAAAACTTTAAATAGTCCTGACTTAATAATACGCTAGTTAAAACAAATAAACACCTAATTCTTGGGGATTATGAACACTTCTCCTTCAAATTCTGAATCAGTGTAAGTATTTTTATATAAAGAAAACAAGTGATAGTCCTTATAATGTTTAACTTAGTGACCTAGGGGCAAAAACCCTTTTTTTTTTTCTTGTGCTATGTAAATCATGATAGTATTAATATACTCAACTTGTGCGTTAATGTATTTTGCATAAAATCCTTGTATATATGAAAAGCTAAACAGCTACCATGCATGTCTTTCAAAAAAAGTGTGAATTTGTAGACAAGTATATCTGGCTATGTCATTCCTTACATTAACACCTTGAATATACACTTAGATGCTTTTACTATTTACCTCTAAATCAAGAAGTTTTACTTTCTTTTAATTTGAGTTGGTGCAGAAATGTATTCATTATTCCAGTAACATGACAAAACAAAAAACAAACTTTATCATTATTAATAAGAATTAAATGAATCGTGAATTCTTCTTACCTCATACTTCTATGTTTTTTTTAAACACAGCACTGCAGTATCAGCGACCATTGTCACCATTCTCAGTTGTTATCACGACTGTCAATTTTTTCTTTTGTCAGTAATTAACCAAACTGCCATCTGGTGTTCTTTTGAAGGAATTATTTTCTAAACTGCCATCATTCTTACTTACTTACTTACTGGCACTATCGAACCCATAGGTTCATGGCCGCACGGACATAAGCTCTCCATACATCCCTATCCTGAGCTAATGCTTTCCAATCATTCCCTGTATAATCTACTTCCCTCAAATCATAGTTAATGTTATTCTCCCACCTCATTCTTGGTCTACCAACTGGGGTTTTCCCTCTGGCTTTCCTACAAGAAGCTTCCATGCAAGTCTCCCATTCCCCATACGTGCAACATGTCCTGCCCATCGCAGTCTACGAGACTTAACTGTTCTTATTATATCTGGCTTCCTATAAAGACCATGTAGTTCATTGTTATGTAGTCTTCTCCATTCACCTGTCTGTTCATCTCTCTTTGGTCCAAAAATTTTCCTAAGTACTTTATTCTCAAATACTTGTAATCTCCTTTCCTCCCTTAAAGTAAGAGTCCATGTTTCACACCCATATAATATAACTGGTAGAATAATAGTTTTATATATTTTCAGTTTAATGTTTTTTGAAAGGAGTTGGGACATCAAGAGTCTCTGCAATGCATAATAGCATGCATTTCCAGAATTGAGCTCTAAACTGCCATCTGTTGCATTTTTGAAGAACTTTGTAATCGAGCTCGGTTTGTCTGGAATCTCGAAGTTCATGGTTCTAGTGTGGTTGTAATATACTAGAACCATGAACTTCGAGATTCCAGATGAACCGAGCTTGATAACAAAGTTCTTCAAAAATACAGCAGATGGCAGTTTAGAAAATGATTCCTTCAAAAGAACACCAGATGGCAGTTTAGAAAATAATTCCTTCAAAAGAACACCAGATGGCAGTTTGGATAATTACCGGCAAAAGAAAAAAATTGACAGTCGTGAAAATAGCTGAGGATGGTGACAATGCTGATACTGCAGTGCTGTGTTTAAAAAAACATAGAAGTATGAGGTAAGAAGAATTCACGATTCATTTAATTCCTATTAATAAAACCTCATACTGTTAAAAATTCCCAAATTTATTATATAAATTTATCATTATTAATGAGTTGTATATTTTGACTCCCCTCATATTTCTTGATTTTTATGCGATAAAAATCAAGAAATATGAGGTGAGTCAGAATGTACAACTCATAAATAATTAAAAGAAACCTGATAGTGTTGTTTCCTACATAGATTTAATAAACTCTATCATAAAAATCAAATAAATTCTGAATTCTTCTTACCCCATATAAGACAGAACTGCAGTATTGGGAAACATCATTCCCTTCCTCAGCTGTTGTCACAACTGTCGATTCTCATTATGCTGGTCATTTTCTAAACTGCCATGACCGGCATAATGAAGAATCAACAGTCATGACACCAGCTGAGGATGGGAATGATGTTTCCCAAAACTGCAGTTCTGTGTTAAAAAACATAGATATATGAGGTAAGAAGAATTCACGATTTATTTGATTTTTATTAAGAAAACTTTATAATGTAAAAATTCCCAACTGATTTTCTGATGATTCTGGCCAGGATTTTAGAAAATAAATATTAAATTATTGTATTGTCACGGGGTCTTTACAAGTATACAAAGTTTCAAGTCGATCCTATGTTTCTAAGTGGGTGAAAATCATGTTCAAAGATTCCGTTACATAAATACAAAGACACTTTTTTTTATTTTCTGATGATTCTGGCCATGATTTTAGAAAATAAATATGAAATTATTGTATTGTCACGGGTCCTTTACAAGTATACAAAATTTCAAGTCGATCTAATTATTTTAAGTGGGTGAAAAACACGTTGAAAGATTCAGTTACATAGATAGATAGATACAGGTCAAGCTAATATAAAGCGTGTAAAAATTCCCAACTTTATTATATGAAACTATCATATTCATTCAACTCAATTCTTCATGAAAAATGAGCTCTGTTTGCAGTATTTCACTGGTTAACAACTCAGAAATATTTAGGTCCACAGCACAAATGGTTAGACACTTGTCTATACTTCAGGGACCTGATTCAAATCTTAGATTACTCCATGTGAGATATGTGGCCGACACATTGGAGTCAGGTCATGTTTTTACCCTGTCAAAAACTTCACTCCACCAATTCTTTAAAATCCAGCCGCTGGATCTGCGGCTCTCAAGTTTAGGTTATATGAGGGGTAAAGGGAGCACTCTCCCTCTACTGCCAATTAAGGAAATGGTTGATGTCTGCCACAACCAATCACTGCTCTTGATGCAGCTATAGCGCACTAGTAAGGTTTGAAATTGCTCAGATGTTGTCAGCTGTATGTCTGCTAACCGCATACATAAAGTGGCCACTCCCACTGAATATCCATATCGGCAACACTGTCGTGAAAACATCAGGGCCAGAGAATCAATGGCTGGACTATACTCATGTTATTCATTTCTTCTGCTCCTGTGGTGGTGCGACAGGTCGGTCAGTCAGCATCCTTGTACATCACAAACCTTCAGTAATAGAAACTGGCTTTACGCTTCATATAAGAAGAAGGTATTATTTTTTTACTTTCAAGTCACAAATTAACAAAACTTCCCAACTCAAGCTCCAATATGTTTTGTCAGGATTTTTTAAATATTTACCACAAGTAGAGGAATATGACTCCTTTCGGGGCTTCTTAAGGAAGCAATGCACTACCATCGTTTTTAAAGAAACACCAAGAAATGGACAAATTACTGTTGTAGAATGTAACTAGTGACCTGAGGTATATATATATCTTCTTCTTCTTCCTTCCAAGTATTAGGCCAAGGGCTGTTACGATCTTATAGAAAATTTTCCCTCCAGCGTTTTCATAGGACGGCCCAGAGATCTTCGTCCTCTTGGTATATAATTATAAACAGCTTTGGGGATCCGATTTGAACTCATTCTTTCAAGATGGTGTTTCCAATTTAGTTGGTACTGTTTAATATATTCCAAAATTTGCATAGTCTTCAATTCTTTTAAGATATTGGTGTTCCTTTTCCGATCCCATCTGGTGTAACCCGCTGTGGTATATATGTATATATATATATATATACTAGTGAACCTGGCAGACATTGTCCTGCCTGAACGTTCAATTCTAGTGTTATGGTCAGACAATAAAAGTATGTTACTTTTTACCATAAAATTCACTAATTAAGGCGTATTAAATAAGTTTGCAAAAAACTCCTCACTGCCATCTGTTAAGCATGCATGATGGCATCACATTGTTGTTGCATGGAATATGTCGATAATGCAGATGACTACATATCTGGCATAAAGAAGATTCTATAACCCAATTACAGTGCCACATATGAGTCCAATTGTGAATCTAAACCATCCAGGGACCCATTTAAACACACACAAAAAATTTCATTAAAATTGGTCCAATCATTTAGACAGTTTTTAATTTCGGATTTCAAGTAAACCTCCACTCCTAATTGTCAGATTTAGCTCATTTTTGGAAAATATTTACCTCAGTTTATTTTAATAGGATATACTGAGTTTCGTTGTGAAACATCGAAAAATGTGACTGCTAGAGCGATTTTTCAATTTTCACTTCTGGTGAACTCCTATACCTAATGGTTTTAGAGGATCCAATTCTGAATCTAAACCATCGAGGGACCCAATCAGATACACACAAAAAATTTAATCAAAATTGGATCAGTCATTTAGAAGTTCAGTGACAAACACTTGTACAAAAGAATTTTATATATATATATATATATATATACACATATATATTCGTGTCCACTGCTGTGGTCTCGAGGTAGCGTGCTGCCTTGTCACAGCGGGCCTGGGTTCAATTCCCGGTCAGGACAGGTTCCTGGGTGAGGTTTTTTTTTGGGTTTTTCCTCACCTGTAAGACAAATGTCAGGAAGCTTAGGGCCCAATGGTCCGCGAAAATCATCCGGCCAACATCATCATCCTTACCATTATCATCATCATCCTTCACCGGTGTGGAAAGCAACGGGAAGCTACCACACCTATAATTCCCTAGTAAAGCTGCAAAGATAGCATGAAAATGCTATGACTGCAGTGAAGGACCTGCCCTCAGGCAGAATTACTATAGATGGATATGTATATTCATATATATTTTTTTCTCAAATGCCCCAGGTTTGTCTTTTGACATTTCTGGTTTCTCTCCTGGCATGGCGTATTTGTAACCCACTTCTGAGGTTGGGGCACCTGGAAGGCGGGGTTACGTTGCCCTGATGATATGATGGGTGGTGATGATGATAATGGTGCGCCAGGAGAGTCCCTAATCCTAAGCTTAATCTAAGATGAATATGAATGATGATGATTGCGATGGCCATATGATTTCGGGGACTGTTTCGGCCTTAAAGTTTTCCTGACATTTTGTCTTACAGGTGAGGAAAAACCCCAATAAAAACCTCACCCAGAAAAACTGTCCCGACTGGGGATTGATCCCGGGCCCGCTGTGTGATAAGACAGCACGCTACCCCGAGACCCAGCGATGGACAATATTCATATAAATTGATGAGAAAAAATTACAAAAAAAACAGTGAAAAAGTTAATTAGAATTAGACATAAAAATAACCTAAAAATCATGATATAAACAATAAGGATCTTGCAAAGCTAGTTATGAATGACGGATGACGGGTAAAAAAGAACAGAATTGCCTATGTATGAGAATATTCATGTTAAGAGACGGGTCACATTGTCTCACTTGGTGTCTCCAATTCCACCAGGATAGAGCATTGCAATGTCCTGCAGGATCCGAAAGAATACGTGATAAATTTCATAACATGAATTAAGTATAGCAAAGCTAACAATTATAATCTAATTTACCCAAATCCTAATCTAATCCATTGAAACTTAGTGCTGTAATACTGATAACTACAAGGTCTACCACCTTAAACTTTCTCACACCATGTTAATCATGTAATGCTGATTACTACTTGTCATAAAAAAAATTACTTCTTCTTCTTCCTTCAAGTATTAGGCCAAGGCCTGTTACGATCCTATAGAACATTTTCCCTCCAGCGTTTCATAGGACGGCCCAGAGATCTCTAATGAGCTGACAATACTTCAATAAATATATTACTACATAATATTATATAAAGGAGCTCCTTGTTGCGTAAATAACTAACTCACAGGCACTTTGAACCCATAGGTTCATGGCCATGCAGCCATAAGCTCTCCATACATCCCTATCCTGAGTTGATGTTTTCCAATCATCCCCTGTATAATCTACTTTCCTCAAATCATAGTTAATGTTTTTCTCCCACCTTATTCTTGGTCTACCAACTGGGCGTTTTCTCTCTGGCTTTCCTACAAGAAGCTTCCATGCACGTCTTTTATTCCTCATTTGTGCCACATGACCTGCCCCTCGCAGTCCACGAGACTTAACTGATTTCATTATATCTGCTTTCCTATAAAGAGCATGTAGTTCATTGTTATGCAGTCTTCTGTTCATCTCTCTTTGGTCCAAAAATTTCCTAAGAACTTTGTTCTCAAATACTCGTAATTTCCTTTCCTCCCTTAAAGTAAGAGTCCATGTTTCGCACCCATATAATATAACTGGTAGAATAATAGTTTTATATATTTTCAGTTTAACGTTTTTTGAAAGGAGTTGGGACGACAAGAGTCTCTGTAATGCATAATAGCACCTCATTCCTATTTGTGATTATTGTTCTTAGGTATTTGAATTCAGCCACCTCCTCAAAATTTCCCTCGTTTATAAATAACTTGATATAATTTTCAAATTCATGCACTTTACATTAATCTGAATCTGACAATCTTCTTCTCCATACTTTCACCCAGTGGCCTATTATGATTTTACCAGATGACCCATAGAAAAATGTCTATATTTTTTATCAGAAAAATTGTTACGTCTTAAAACATGCACTTTTTTCTCATTAATGACCCAATGTTTTTAATTAAACACTCAATAATTAAAATTATTCATAGTTAAATATGGGAAGTAACATTATGAGGTTCTTAATTCGTAAATTAATGAATCATATTTTAAGATCTTACCTCATATTTTATGTTTCTTCAAACACAGGGACTACCGGTAGTCATAATGTCGGTTGAAAATGAGAGATCCTTCTCTTGAAAACTAGTTCCCGTGTTTGAAGAAACATAAAATATGAGGTCCGATCCGATTGAGGGTCTTTCCACTTTTCAGCGGTTGCCCTTTTACCAGCCGGCTGCTGGCCCTTCACATCCACATGTGTCAATCACAGAGGTAGATGATCAACAGCCAGTGTAGGGGTGACATGTGGTTAGCATGTCGAGTCCCCCAGCCGTTATAGCTGGTTCCTCAACCTGGAGCCGCTACTTATTGTAGCTACCCAATTGCCTCACGATGCTGGGTGGGCACCGGTCCCATACTGGCCGAAATACCATGACAAAAATTCTTCCCCCATGGAGACTCGAACCAGCGCAAGTCCCGTAGCTCTGCGCCAAGGCTTCCTACCTTACCGCCTCGGCTACGGCGCGGTAATGAGGTAAGATGTTAAAATATGACTCATTAATTTACGAATTAAAATTATTTTCGATAAAAGGAATAAATGTAATAAAAAATCAGGTTTTTAAGTAGAAAAAATCTCAATTTTTTAAGCCAAAGATCATATTTTTATGCAAAATTTCTATGACCACAAGTTTTCTGTGGTTTTCATGTTATTATTAGAACTACATTTTTTTTTATAGATTGTAAATTAAAGATACTATAAAATTTATTAAATATAATTATAAACTAAAACTAGTTTATAAAATATAATAAATCATTTCTGTACCATACTCATACTTCTTTTGTCTTAATTTCTTCTGATGTATTTAGTTTCTAGAATATGTACTCTCCATGTTCATCCGTCCAAGACTAAATGTTTTGTCACAATCAACGTGGCGGTGAAACTCAATTTCTCATGGAGATATTTCATAAAATATTCTCATAATATATTTTCATATAATTGTTAAAAAACTTAAGTGAAAAATATATATATGCATATAAAAATACAGTAATAGTCCATCATCCTGTAATTTTTTTGATATTTATAAAAAGTCTGTAGAAATCTAACAAAACAAAAGAAAAAAATCCATCGTTATGTGTTCATATATTTCTTAAAAACGCTTTTATATATTATTATGAACTATCTTGGCTGCCAAGAATTGTGTGTGATGAAGTTTTCTCATTTTAATTCAATCAGCTGACAAAGAATGCATTTTTATATACTTATATTTATTTCTAGATTTTTTCATGTACTTTCTTTTTATGTAAAAATGACACATTTGAGTAGGATTTTGTATTACATTTTATGAATATTTTTTAAAAACATTTCTATTATGAACAAGTTAACTCTAGAAATAGAATTATATGGTCACTGCCAGCCTCTGAAATTATTTTCTCTCTTAAAAAATCAATTTTTCTTTTGAATTCTTTATCCAACTTTTATCATATGAACAATAATGGGTTCAAAGCACACTGCAATAGATGGATTTTTAATTTCTATCAAATCTAAAAGTTAATCAATAAAATATTGTTATACTATTCATAATAAATCAGTTCTTTTAAAATTATGATGAGGTTATTAAGTAAAATATTAAAATTTGTACCTAATAATGGGCTTCCAATATAAAACCGGACCGGCCTCACGGAGTTTCACCCGGCACGCAGTGCTGTCTCTTCCTCCTGCAATTCACCCTGCCTGCCACCCGTCCTTGAACTGTTTCTTACCTTATAGAAAATGCTGGAAATGTTGTCCTCCCGCAGTTAAACACGCATTATACCGAGTAAACACATTTTGTTGCTGTATGTGCAGAAGATACTGAAATCCCAACTTGTTGTGCTAATTTCGGTAATGATTTTTGTGGTGAACATTCCAAATTTTCGCCAATTTCGTCTAATTTTTCTTCGGTGAGAACCGTACGCCTTCGTGTGTGTTTCTTATTTTGTACTGAATCAGTGGTCTCAAATTTAGTCACAAGATTGTGGATTGTCGATCTGGAAGGAGGTAATTGTCCAGGGAAGTTCCGAATAAATTCCTCGCGAACGCGACGAGCTGATTCGTATTTATAATAACATTTACACACATAAATGCGCTGCTCTAATGTCAGCTGACGTCTCATCTTGTCGAACGATAGTAAACTGACTAGTTCAAGGACGAGCGGCTGGCAGAGTGAAATGCGGACGAGGAGAGAGCGCTGCCTGACGGGTGAAACCCTGTGACGCCGGTCCGGGTTTATATTGGAAGCCCGTTATATCAGTCATTCTCAACTAATTGTTTTAGTTATAGACAACTGATATATCAGGTACAAATTTTAACAATATATTCATGAATTGATTAAATTATAGACTAATACCAACATTAAAGCAAACTACAGGGTGTTGTGAGAAAATAGGTCTGGTAGTTAGAGAGACTGTAGTATGTATCACAAAGAAAAATTGCTATGAACACAGGTTATAAAATTAATTAATATTATCTGAGATGTAACTGTTTACCATCAACTATTCATTGTGACAGTATCCTAGTCTAAGTTTCTCTAAACTTAATTCTTCAGATTTTTTGGTTACAATGACATAAAGGTCTGATGTTTCCAAAGGTATATCTATAAAGCCTGTCAACAGATCCAGTAAGAATCAGGAGCATTTCAAGCAATGTTAAAGCCCATCAGACATATGGCAGAAATATATCCATTTTTAGAAATATTTACAAAAAATTATATTAATTTTGAAATATATTAATTTATTCTTCTTCTTATTATTCATAATTTGTATGATTTTCATCCTGTTTATTTCCAAAATCACTCCTTGGAGGAAGACGTATTGGATGTACATTCACTGTCTATCCATCTCTTGGATGGTCTTCCTCTTGTTCTTACCCCGTCCATTGGTCTATCTTCTGTAGCTCTTTTTGCAAGTCAGTTGTCTTCCATTCTTTCTATATGACCCTTCCAATATTTTTGTCTATCTATAATAAATTTGGTTATGTCTTGAATATGACATTTGTCCCTAATTTCTGTGTTGTGTATTTTATCAAATAATGTTTTCCCCTGAATAGTTCTTAAGATTTTCATTTCACATGTGCTTATTATTTGTTTAGTTTTTGTTGTATCAGCCCTAGTTTCTGCTCCATATACGATAACTGGTCGAACTATTGTTTTGTATATACAGGTTTTGCTTTCTATTGACATATGTTTGTTGTGCCAAATTAAATCTTTCATATATTCTGATATTTGTGCTGCTTTATCAGCTTGTTTCTTTTACTTCTTTTATTAATTTTTAGTGTTTGTTATTAATACACCTAAATAATTAAATTCTGACACTTGTTCTATAATTTTCCTTTCCACTTCTAATTTGCATCTTACTGGTTCTTTTGATATTGTTAAGCATTTTGTCTTATTCATCTTAATTTCCAAATGATTTTATTCAATAATATTAAGACGAATAAAGGTGATATTGACCATTTATTAGAGTGAAGATTAGACTACAGAACCTAGTGTCTGTCTCTCTAAAATATAAATGAATGAAGGAGTAATTGAAATCTGAAATTATGGAATGCAGGCTTTCACGGCCGGTAATCATAATGTTAAAAGATTCCAAGCTATATGGCCGTGGTCTATAACTGGTATTTCTTCCAGACGTTTCCTCCTCAACTGCGGAGGGCATCTTCAGTGGCGAGTGCTTCTAGGTGATGTTCCCTTGTCATAGACTCGACACAGATGCCCTCCGCAGTTGAGGGAGAAACGTCTGGAAGAAACACCCGTTATAGACCACGGCCACATAGCCCGGAATCTTTTTAATATTTTAAATACTTTAGATGAATTTTATAATTTAAGTTTAAGGGTTCTCCTTTCTTTGTTCTGGTGCATACTACCTTCTTTCCAAATATTAAATCCTTTTTTATTACAACACTCTATATAAGTAAAAGTAAGAACAAAAAAAAAAGAAGAATATTATTCTGCAGTCTTTATGACAACTGTTTTTATTTTTGTTTAAACTCTCATCGGATGGTGATTGATTTTAAAATTTATATCATACACTGTATTCAGTTATTATATACATTACTTTGAAGTCTTAATTTTCATTGTTTTAATAACAAAATCTTTAAAATGTACCCTTTAAAACACACATGCACTTTCAAAATCTTGGACCACTTTTTGCAAAACTGGAATAAGATTGGAACTTTCAGTGATTTCCTTTTGCTTTTCCCTGATACTTTTTCTTCTCAAAATTAATTTAATATATTCATGGTATGGCCATGTCAAAAGAATGCCAGAGCAAATATTGCCAAAAATTGTTATGGAATGGATCCCAATGGAAAGGAGGAAGAGAGGAAGACCAAAAAAAAAAAAACTTGGATAGAAGGGGTACAAGCAGCTATGAATATCAGAGGAATGGAGGAAGATCAATGGATGTACAGAGAGGAATGGCATTTGGTTTCCGGAAGACGGCGGCAACTGTCATGATACCTGATGATGATTATGTTGATATTTAATATTTCAATAAAATTTTAATACAAGGATGAAATCTAACTAAACATTCTCTATATTTGAAGAGAAAAATATACTAATGGTTTATTTTAGAAAGTAATATTTTGAGGTTTTTTAATCAAGTATTATTGAGGCTGGGAAACATCTTACCTCATATTATTGTTGATTTATTCTTGAACATGTTTCGAAATAATGTTCTCTATCATCATCAGTTTGTTCAATAATAAATCAACAATAATTTGAGGTAAGATTTTCCCAGTCTCAATAAAACTTGAGAAAAATACATGCCTAGACTGGGGTTTGAACCCAGCACTCTATGCCAATGCTCTAGCCAACTGAGCTAGTTAGGCCTCCAATTTAAATGCAAATTTTTCTCTTATACATAGTTAATTCCCGTGTGTCAAATGCTACAAGCTGTTGCTAGATTTTTCAAATTGCAGCTTCTATTTAAGAAGACTTTTATTTGGGAATTTAAACACTAATTTATATTCATATAATTCCTTTCACCTGAGGTTTCAGACATTTAAAATCAAAATAGAATGTTACATATTATCCTTCTCATATTACCCTTTGCTGTAAAACCTGTGAGCCATTTTCAAACTCCTGTCATTCTTAGATCATGGCATCCTAGATTATTAATATTTGCTGCTTAGAAGATCTAATTACAAAAGTTAATTTTTATAAATGCTTTTAAGCATTCTTTTGAATAATCTAAAGAAAGCAAAACATAGTTTAAATGGTTCATTATTTCTGTTGCACTTGTATTTTTATATATTATTTGGACTAACACACTGTGGTTAAAAGAAATTATATTATTAAATACCAGTCTCTGAAATTTCTATTTAATTAATCAACTTGATTTTTGTATCCTGTTTATATTTTCTCATCCATGAAGGAAGATCCAACCCATTTTAATAACAAATTATACCTATACTGCCTATATGATGACATACAATATATGGCAAAAAAATTAAAAGAAGAACATGAAAAATGGGGACTTTATATAAATATTGAGAAAACTAAATACCTGTGTATAGGAGAAGAACTGGAAAACATAAATTTCAACAATGGAGAAGAACTAAAAGCTAGTGTTGAATGCAATTATTTAGGAACAAAATTAGACCATTCAGGCGATAACACAGTAGAAATTAAAAATAGAATCGCACAAACAAAACAAGCAATAAATGCTTTAAACTCTGTTTGGTGGAGCAAGAATATTACAAAAGATACAAAATCTTCTTCTTCTTCTTCCAAGTATTAGGCCAAGGCCTGTTATGATCCTATAGAATATTTTGCCTCCAGCGTTTCATAGGACGGCCCAGTGATCTTTGTCCTCTTGGTATATAATTATAAACAGCTTTCGGGATCCGATTTGAACTCATTCTTTCTAGATGGTGTTTCCAATTTAGTTGGTACTGTTTAATATATTCCAAAACTGGCGTAGTCTTCAATTCTTTTAAGATATCGGTGTTCCTTTTCCGATCCCATCTGGTGTAACAAATATATCAAACCATAATTCAGAGCATTTTAACATATGGTGCTGAAGTTTGGCAAATTCCTATCAGGGAAATGAAAAGAATTTTAAGTACAGAAATGGATGTTTTAAGAAGATCAGCTGGAAAATCTAGAATGGATAGAATACGAAATAAAGAAATAAGGGAAATTATGGGTGTACAAGAGCAGCTGGACATCATAGACATCATAGAAAAGAAAATATTGCAGTGGTATGGTCATGTCAAACGAATGCCAGAGCAAAGATTGCCAAAAATTGTTATGGAATGAATCCCAATAGAAAGGAGGAAGACCGAAGAAAGCTTGGATAGAAGGGGTATAACCAGCTATGAATATCAGAGAATTGGAGGAAGATCATTGGATGAACAGAGAGGAATGGCATTTGGTTTCCGGAAGATGGCAGCAGCTGTCATGATAAAGGATAATGATGATGACTGCCTAAATATTTTTAACTTTCAGTATTATGCATCCCCTGAATAGATATATATTGTGTAAAAATTGTACGACCATGACTGCTGGCACATTGACATGTGTCAGTAATAGATGTGGATGATCATGCAGTCAGTATAGGGCTGACATGGAATCAACATCCCCTAATGATTTTCTCAACCTGAAACTGTTACTTATTGTAGCTATTCAAATTTTTTATGATGCTGGATGGGCACTGGTCCCATAAACTGGCTGAAATTCTGTGAGAAAATTTCATCTTCCATGGATACTCAAACCAGTGCATATCCCATAACTTTGTGCCAAAGCATAATGTCTAAAACTGCTCAGTTAAAGCACAGTGCAGATACCATACTGACACTATATTGCTATAATGACATAGATTCATGATGTGTTCCATTGAGGTATTATTCAAAATTAAAATATAAAATTATGGAATATTCACCTGAAAGGTCCGTCTCCTCAATTTAATTAATTATTTAACTGTAGCGCTTTCGGGACTTGTCCCATCATCGGCAGGATTCAAAAGTGGTGTTTCACTGAAGATCTGGTAGAGGGGGTTACATGTATTGGGTTCGTTTTCGTTTATCAGATTGTCATTGTTGTGAGCTGCTTTCATGATTTCCATTTCTTCGAGTACATTTATCTTCGCTGGATTACTTTCTCTGTGCATTACTGTTAGGGTGTTTTCAATATTCACGCAGAAGGAAAATCAAGCTAGACAAAACACGTTATCCATGAAGGACATCGCATGTTAAATATTGACATTTGTCACTGAATTATATCTTAGTAAATATGGAAATCAAATAAAACTAAGTTTTATTTTTATTTAATTAATGTATAAATGTAGTCAAAGAAGGTAAAGTTGCAAAAAAAAAAAAGCCATTAAGACCTAAAAAAGGACCAATAAGCCAAAAAGTGTCGAAAAAGGATTAATAAAACCCACTATTTTCTGGACTATATTGACCCAAAATGTATATATATTATGTTGGGCCTCGTCTTCAGACATAAAGTAAAAAAAGTATTTTGCTCACCTTCCGAGCTGTAGTAATGACATTAAATATTAAAAGCTTCATAAAATAAAAATTGTATTAAATAACCTTTAAATATGGAAAGCTAATTTCCTAGGTGTAGGAGCTTATCCTGACATTATTATTTATATACAACTTTTAGAGGATTGCCTCAAGGACAAAGTGATACAGACAATTAATTTTTTAAATTGATGAAATACAGTTTGTAGACATTAAAAAGTTTCTACTATAAAGTAGAAATTTTGTAAATATGGTTCCTTAAAATTGAAATTGATCCTCTAATGGCAGCAATTGCAAGTTTACAAAGATACACTCTGTCCAAATCTAAGGAATTCCAAAATTTAGCTAAGAATCCTGGGTATAGTACCTCTTGCCCTGATCATCAAATCCTGTGACAGTTATACTATCTAGTTGGTATTTATCTTTGTAATAGTCAATTGTTGGCTCATATATGGCTTTCTTTTCAGAGTCAACTTCCTCAGGTTGGCCACTAAGGGTCGTATGCAAATACATTACTCTCTACTCAAATTGCTTCCAATCACTGGTGAGCTGAGATCGAATTAACGGCCGCCTTAACCGGTCATGCATGAATGTTGACGTTTTCGTAATATTGGCAACGAATTACCCAGAATTCTCAGCGATAAAACCACTTCCGTTATTTTCGTCTGCTATAGAGGAATGCATTTATGCTTGCATCCCGCAAATAATACCGTATACAAACACGTCTGCGACGCGCAATATTATGCCGATTCTCCTGTTCTTCCAGTTGAATTCTTTGGTAGACTCTATCAAATTCCTCTTCTCCGCGTATACCGAAAACATGATCGAAGTCTTCAAGGTCCAACATCTTGGATAAGTTTCAAACTACATCGGTTACCATCGGTTCCCTTCGGGATTTTCACATAAGTTTATATCTTGAGCTACGATCTTAAGGTACCTTGTCAGGTAGCTTACAATTATTACCGCGTGAATAGATTTCTGAGTAAGAAAAATGTGTTTGGATAAAACTTTATCAGCAGAGAACGCCTTTTACTGTCTAATGCGTTCAAACATTCGACCCTTAGAGTCTCATAGCATAAATAAGTTATGTTAAACCCATAAAACAAAGAATATATTTTTCTCTATCTTATTCATATTTATTTTCCATTTGTAAGTTAATAAATTTTTTTGCAAAAAGTGGTCCATATTAATGATGTTAAAATTAATTTTAATGAATTTGTATTATGTATAATATTCTGTGCTCCCAGGTCATAAAATCACTATGGTGTGTTAGGAGTGTTTCATAAGTCCCCATAGAAAACAATTATTAGGTGTCTTGCTATAGAAATAATATACATATTTTGAACCTCTTTTTACACATTGTGTTTTATCACACTGTATTGTTATTATTATTATTTTTTTTCATATATGTATAAAGGAATGTTGTCAAAAAGAATTTTCATTTGTGAATACTATCTCTACATGAATTGTACAAACAATGGCATTTCCAAAGATTAAGATATATTTTCTTTCTATATGATTGACTTTAAAGATATTTGAACAGTGAAATAAATAATGAATAACAAAAATTAAATACATGTAGGTAGGAAATAACACTATGAGGTTTATTTTAATTAAATTTATGTTTTTTTTGACTCACCTCATATTTCTTGATTTTTATGCAGACCTAGGTTTCATCACTGACTTTGTGACATTCTCGATGCAACATGTTGCATATTTCTTGATTTTTATGCAGACCTAGGTTTCGTCACTGACTTTGTGATAACATGTTGCATCGAGAATGTCACAGTCAGTGACAGAACCTAGGTCTGCATAAAAATCAAGAAATATGCAACATGTTGCATCAAGAATATCACAGAGTCAGTGACAGAACCTATGTCTACATAAAAATCAAGAAATGTGCAACATGTTGCATCAAGAATGTCACAAAGTCAGTGACAGAACCTAGGTCTGCATAAAAATCAAGAAATATGCAACATGTTGCATCAAGCATCAAGAATGTCACAAAGTCAGTGACAGAACCTAGGTCTGCATAAAAATCAAGAAATATGCAACATGTTGCATCAAGAATATCACAGAGTCAGTGACAGAACCTAGGTCTGCATAAAAATCAAGAAATGTGCAACATGTTGCATCAAGAATGTCACAAAGTCTGACAGAACCTAGGTCTGCATAAAAATCAAGAAATATGCAACATGTTGCATCGAGAATGTCACAAAGTCAGTGACAAAACCTAGGTCTGCATAAAAATCAAGAAATATGAGGTGAGTCAAAAACAACTCAAATGTAATTAATGAATAACAAGTCCATTTAAGAACTGAAATATAAAATAAAATATGGATGCATTTTGTAACCAAGAAAGTGGATAACTAACTCACTGGCACTATCAAAACCCACAAGTTCATGCCAACAGAGACATAAGCTCTCCATACATCCCAATCCCGAGCTAATATTTTCCAGTCATTCCCTGTATAGTTCACCTCCTTCAAATCATGCTTAATGTTATTCTCCCACCTACTGACACTTTCCCTCTGGTTTTCCCACAATACATTTTCATGTCCCTCTTTCATTCCCCATTCTTCCCACATGCCCTGCTCATTGCAGTCTACAAGACTTAACTGTTCTTATTACATCTGGTTTCCCATGAAGATCATGTAGTTCACTGTTAAGCAGTTTTCTCCATTCACCTGTCTATTCATCTCTCTTTGGTCCAAAAAGTTTCTTAAGCACTTTATTCTCAAATACTCGTAATCTTTCCTCCTCTCTTATGTACGTATTTTATTATATACAACTTTCTTCATTAGAGGATTGCCTCAAGGACAAAGTGATAAGACAATTAATTTTTGGAATTGATGAAATACATTTTGTAAATACATTTAAAAAAATTCAAATTGTAGGCCTAATTGAAGTATACATACTACAAAGTAGAAATTTTCTAAATATGGTTTCTTAAAATTGAAATTGATCCTCTAATGGCAGCGATGGCAATTTTAGAAAGATACACCCTGTCCAAATCTAAGGAATTCCATAATTTGGCTAAGAATCCATGTTTTGCATCCATATAATATAATTCCATGTCCTGCACCATAGCCGAGTGGTTAAGACAAAAAGCCTTGGCGCAGAGCTACAGGACTTGTGTTGGTTCCAGTCCCCACGGGGGAAGAAATTTTCTCAAGGAATTTCGGCCAGCATGGGACCTGTGCCCACCCAGCATCATGAGGCATTTGGGTAGCTGCAATAAGTAGCGGTTTTAGGTTGAGAAGACCAGCTGTAACAGCTGGGGGACCCGACATGCTGACCAAATGTCACCCCTACACTGGCTACATGATCATCTACCTCTGATTAACACATTTGGATGTGAGGCCAGCAGCCGGATGATAGGGCAAGGGCCTTCTAGGCCTGTTTATAATATAACCCCAACAGAAATACAGATCTATTTGTATAAAGTGAAGTAAAGTGATCCCACAACAGACCCGGAGACCCTTGGGGTAGTAGGAGGTTAAGGCTCCCACTTTTTCTAGACAATCAACACTTTATGTCAGCCCTGCGTGACGGCCGCCTTTACTCCCAGAACAAGCGTCTGGTACTCATTTCCATTAGAGGCTGAGTCGACCCCCAGGGCCATAGTGCCGCCAGTGGGTTTGGGTCAGTTTTTAAAAATCCTGACCCCAACGGGACTTGAACCCTCAACCCTCCGGCTTGTAGCTCAGTGCCTTAACCACTAAGCTACGGCGTGGCCCCGATCTGTTGTATAACAAAAGCAGATTCTGGATGTGATAAAAATCTAGATATTAAAGTATTTATAAATAAGGATTAAATAAAAAATCACTTACATAACACTCACAATAAACAGACATTTGTTGTGGCCAATTTGAACACCTCCATTTTTAAAGTTGGTAAGTAAAATATTTTACAACAGATAACAGAACTGTTTTATAGTTGTGTCAATGCCATTCTAGATATCTGCAGATGACAATTTTTACTGCTCTGATCTTTATGTGAAAAAATGCAAGCTGATTCATATTTGCTCTGTACTTACTAGTTTTACATATCTTATCTGCTGCATCATATATTAAAAAAGCCAACGTACCGGTACTGATATAGGAATAATAAAAGATATGTTACTTTATTAAGTTATGTAGATAGGAAATAACACTTACTTACTTACTCACTGGCACTATCGAACCCATAGGTTCATGGCCACGCAGACATAAGCTCTCCATACATCCCTATCCTGAGCTAATGCTTTCCAATCATTCCCTGTATAATCTACTTCCCTCAAATCATAGTTAATGTTATTCTCCCACCTCATTCTTGGTCTACCAACTGGGCATTTTCCCTCTGGTTTTCCCACAAGAAGCTTCCATGCACATCTTTCATTCCCCATGCATGCCACATGTCCTGCCCATCGCAGTCTACGAGACTTAACTGTTCTTATTATATCTGGCTTCCTATAAAGACCATGTAGTTCATTGTTATGTAGTCTTCTCCATTCACCTGTCTGTTCATCTCTCTTTGGTCCAAAAATTTTCCTAAGTTCTCAAATACTTGCAATCTCCTTTCCTCCCTTAAAGTAAGAGTCCATGTTTCGCACCCATATAATATAACTGGTAGAATAATAGTTTTATATATTTTCAGTTTAACATTTTTTGAAAGGAGTTGGGACATCAAGAGTCTCTGCAATGCATAATAGCATGCATTTCCAGAATTGAGCCTATGTTTAATTTCTTTGTGCATCTCTTTCCTATTTGTGATTATTGTTCCTAGGTATTTGAATTCAGCCACTTCCTCAAAATTTCCCTCATTTGTCATTAGCTGTCAATTTCCATTATTTAATGAATTTCTACGTGTGACCATATATTTAGTTTTATTGATATTTACTTCCAGTCCTAATTTCTTAGTGTTACTCAATAGTGTGCGTGCTGGCCTTTAGTATCTCCTCGCTATCAGCCAACAATACTACATCATCAGCATAAACTAACAGCTTATTAATACCACTGAGTTGTAAGCCTTCTTCATTCCCTAAAGATTTAATGGCATGCTCTAGTACGAAATTAAATAGTAGAGGACATAGTGCATCTCCTTGCTTCAACCCATTCTGGATTTCAAAAGTGTCCGAAAACTGTTTGCCTACATGCACCCTACTCTTTGTGCCATTTAGACACATTCGTATAAGTCTAACTAACTTTTTAGGAATTCCGAACTCCAACAGGATACTATATAACTTCTCCCTCTTAACTGAATCATATGCTTTTTTGAAGTCTACATATAGTTGATGTACAGTACCATTATATTCCCATTTCTTTTCTAAAATCTGTCTTATACTAAAAATCTGATCTGTTGTAGACCTGTTTCTTCTAAATCCACATTGATGATCTCCTAGAATATCATCAATATAGGGAGTAAGTCTGCTTACTAATATATTTGTTAGAATTTTGTACTATGTTGAAAGTAATGAGATGCCCCTGTAGTTGTTGCAATCAGTTTTATCTCCTTTCTTATAATGAGGTTAATTTTAATATTGTTTAGTTGTTTCTTGACTCACCTCATACTTCTTAACTCCCAAGCAGACTCGAGTTTCTTCACTTCATTTGTGACATTCTCAATGCTGTATTACGTTCACAACTGATGTCCAACGTAATACAGCATTGAGAATGTCACAAATTAAGTAGAAGAAACTCAGTCTGCTTGGGAGTTAAGAAGTATGAGGTGAGTCAAGAAACAACTAAATAATATGTTACTTTGCTAATTTGAAAATTTTACATATTTGAGACTAACTGTTAAAGACTGATAATCATAACTACATTACTCATCAAATTTACAAATCATTTAAATTTGAACATTAAAATTACATCCATAATTTGATTCATTGTATATGGTCACACGTAGAAATACATTATATAATGGAAATGGACAGCTAATGACAAATGAGGGAAATTTTGAGGAATTGGCTGAATTCAAATACCTAGGAACAATAATCACAAATAGGAATGAGATGCACAAAGAAATTAAACATAGGCTCAATTCTGGAAATGCATGCTATTATGCATTGCAGAGACTCTTGATGTCCCAACTCCTTTCAAAAAACGTTAAGCTGAAAATAAATAAAACTATTATTCTACCAGTTATATTATATGGGTGCGAAACATGGACTCTTACTTTAAGGGAGGAAAGGAGATTACGAGTATTTGAGAATAAAGTTCTTAGGAAAATTTTTGGACCAAAGAGAGATGAACAGACAGGTGAATGGAGAAGACTACATAACAATGAACTACATGGTCTTTATAGGAAGCCAGATATAATAAGAACAGTTAAGTCTCGTAGACTGCGATGGGCAGGACATGTTGCACGTATGGGGAATGAAAGACGTGCATGGAAACTTCTTCTAGGAAAGCCAGAAGGAAAACGCCCAGTTGGTAGACCAAGAATGAGGTGGGAGAACAACATTAACTATGATTTGAGGGAAGTAGATTATAGAGGGAATGATTGGAAAGCATTAGCTCAGGATAGGGATGTATGGAGAGCTTATGTCCGCGCGGCCATGAACCTACGGGTTCGATAGTGCCAGTGAGTAAATAAGTAAGTAATTATAAAAGGTCTTAAAGACATGTTTTAGACCTACTAACTAATTATATTATTTTTAGTCTGGACATCTTACCTCAATATTAATGTTGCAACATAAATAAAACCAGTCTGGGAAAAGTGACGATAAAACAGAATTGTTTTGAAACATGTCCAAGAACAAAATCAAAATTAATATTGAGGTAAGATGTCCAGACTAAAAATAATATAATTAAAATAACCTCAAAATATAACTTCCTAAAATTAAATATTAAATACTACTAACTGATATTGCTTTTGTTTTGGTTTCTATTCTATGTTTTTCTGACCAGGCATGTGCAGCTATTGCAGATTTTTCTGTTTTTCTCCATTTTTTACATTTCTGAGGTGTTCCTTTAATCTCTCTAAATACAAGATTAAAGGAACACCTCAGAAATGTTAAAAATGGAGAAAGAAACACAAAAATCTGCAATAGCTGCACATGCCTGGTCAGAAAAACGTAGATAGAATAGAAACCAAAACAAAATTACTTAAACAATTGGAAAAACCGAAGGAACTCACAATTTGGGAAAAAATTTACATATGCAAGAATAAAAACTCAACTATGAATTTTGAAATACCCGGTGATGATAAGGAGAGGGGATTGATTTGGAAGTTCGTCGGTCAGCCATCAGATGGCGTGGAGGTCAGTCTGCAGGAGAGGAGACCATTGGATGTCAGTTGTGAATGTGAACAGCATTGAGAATGTCACAAATACAGTGACGAAATCTAGATATGCAAGGGAGTTAAGAAGTATGAGGTGAGTCAAGAAACAACTAAACAAAATTAAAATAAACCTCATAGTGTTATTTCCTACCAACATAACTTAATATTATACAACTTTGAACCTGAAACTCAAAAAAAAAAAAAAAACTTTATGGCAAATTGTACACAATACTATTGTATTAGCTCTAAACCTTCTTCCAATATATGTAATGGGAATGAGTATGCGAAGGACAAAATATGATAGAAAAAGATGGAAGAAGATTTTCGGGCTGTAGGCCGTGCGTGGTCTTAAGGCTTGAAGTTCCCCGACATTTTGCCAAAGACTGCATCTGGCATCCTCAAGGGTTGTCTTGAGATGGGCAATTTTGTCCACTGTCTGTCCTATTTATACCATTCACCATGTTGTGCTTTCTGTGCAGTCCATTCCTTTGCAGAAAACACATTGTGGTGAACGGTATAAATAGGACAGACAGTGGACAAAATTGCCAGGCTCAAGACAACCCTTGAGGATGCCAAACGCAGTCTATGGCAAAACGTCAGGGAACTTCAAAGCCTCAAGGCCACGGCCAACAGCCTGGAAATCTTCTTCAAGATCATCATAGCAACTCCGGCCGTGAAAAGCCTAAGTGAATACAATGTTAACATATTTTGCCATGTAGCAAAGAACTAAAAAAACAGTACAATTTATGAAGAGATAGTAATGTTAATTGCAAAGAACGAGTGGTTTGTAGAAACAATATTGTACATAATAATTGCACTATGATATTTTTTCACATTGCTGCATGCCTTTGAAATAAGAGCGGTCAGTATTTGTAAGAGACAAGAAGCTTTGAAAACAAAATGATCTCACGGCTTTAACATTACATATATAAACTTAGCATTAGATAATTGTGAACACTGTGACAGAAAGGAAGGGCTAAAACTTATACCACTTTACAAGAAGACATTAGATTTCGCAATAACCTCAAAAAAGCTGAATTTGCATACACACTCCAAGTTTAATTCCTAACAGAAAAAAATTGGAAGTCATTTAAAAAAATTTGCAACTTATCAATGATTTATTGTGTAAATAAATTTATATAATAACTATATAAACAGGGTGATTCATAAATCATGATTCACCTCAGTATATGCAAAGTATTGAAGTTAGCATGAACTGGATTGTGTAATCATGTAAATGGATAAAGATTCTTTATATGATGATTCTTTTCACATTTTTGTATTAATTTTAGAGATTAAAATGATTCAACAACTCCAAAAACTACAGAAAAGAATTCAATTGCAATGGATACCTGCACATTGTGGAATTGCTGGAAATGACACTGCTGCTTTTCTTGCCAAAAAAGGCTCCAATTTAATTCAGAATACTACTTAAAGCTTACCTTCCACATCCATAAAAAGAATAATTAAAAACAATTTTTTTTTGCAAATGCCCCAAGTTGTCTTTTGACATTCCTGGTTGTCTGTCCTGGCATGGCGTACTTGTAACCCACTTCTCAGGTTGGGGTGGCAGGAAGGTGGGGTTACATTGCCCCGATTATATGATGGGTGATGATGATGATGATAATGGTGCACCAGGAGAGTCCCTAATCCTAAGCTTAACCTAAGATGAATATGAATGATGATGATTGCGATGGCCATATGATTTCAGGGACCGTTTGGGCTTTAAAGTTTTCCTGACATTTGTCTTACAGGTGAGGAAAAACCCCAATAAAAACCTCACCCAGAAAAACTGTCCCGACCGGGCATTGAACCCGGGCCCGCTGTGTGACAAGGGAGCATGCTACCTTGAGACCACAGTGGTACACATTAAAAACAAATATAACATCAAACAAAACCAAGACGTATGTAGTAAAACCAAAGACAAAAAATGGAATATTTTAGTAAAGAAGCCAGATATTATTCCAGAAATTCCACATAAAACTACAGTAGGAAAATTTAGACTGCTTAGAGAACATGACTATTTGGCCAAACATTTATACAAAATAGGAATCTACATGAATCCAAATTGTCCTCTATGTATGTGTTGGGCAGTTAAGTCACATGTACTTAACCTTTCTATTCAAGTGCAGGGATTTCACAAATTATTTTACAAAGTTTTCAATTTTATTAAAAGTCACAAAGAAATTTTATAAAATCAAAATTACAGGGCTTCCTTTGTCAGCTGCAGGAACCTATTGATTTAGGTAGCTCATAGCTTTAAACAATTAAACAAATAGGTATCTTTAATTACGGAAGATGTTGACATTGATATTCTTGTGCTGCCAAATATTTCTGGCACTTTTTATAAAGCTTGCAATCAAATATATTAAACATGTGATATAATCACTTTATTATTTGATAAAAATATGGAAATTGAATTAAAAAAATATTTTTTTTACAAAAAAGAAATTGTGAAAATTTTACAAAAAAATAATGCATGTAAATACAAAGATTATTCAAAAATCTAAAAGAATATATGATGGTACAAGAAAATCATTTTGCAGCATCATCTAAGAATCAACCTTCCGAAAGGATGACACAATAAAGAGGATGATGATCTATGGTAAAAGTAGATGGTTATTGTAATCGGAATTGAGATTTCTGTTGCATTTCAATCGAGGGATGTACAAGCAATTTTCCTGGCTAATAGATTAATTTAAGGTTGTTTTGCTTTCTCAACATAATGAAAGGTAAGGAAAACCACTGAAAATTAAAGGTCAAAGTGGGAGAAGATTTTCTCTGTGGAAACAGTGTACACTTCTGAATGAAAAAAGTGAGACATCATTAACCTTTGATCTCTGGAGAATTTGCAATGTTGCAGCTATATTTTAATCATCATCATCATCCTGCCAGGTATTAGTCCTAGAAGAACTGTTATGGCCTGAGAAAGTGGTTTTCGTGCCATCTTTTCATAGGTCGACCAAGTGACCATTTCCCATTTGGACAGTAGTTCATTATTGCCTTGGGGATCCTGGATCTAGCCATTCTTGAGACATGTTCCTTCCAGTTTAGCTGATATCTGGAGATGTAGTCCAGTATTGGGTGACACATTAAGTTGTTGAAGGATTTCTACATTTTTCTTTTGACTATATTTTAAAAGGTGTCAAATAAATGAATAAAAAATTGATTAATTAAATAAAAATAAAACTTACTTTTATTTGATTTTCATATTTATTAAGATATAATTCAGTGACAGCTGTTTCGGTACACTGTACCTTCTTCAGACATGTTAACAAATTATGAATTGTGTTCTTATAGTACATATCAAATGATCTAAGCAACAATACAACAATAATTGATTTGAATTTTTTAATTAAAAAATTTAAATAAATTATTGTTGTATTGTTGCTTAGATCAGTTGGAACACAATTCATAATTTGTTAACATGTCTGAAGAAGGTACAGTGTACCGAAACAGCTGTCACTGAATTATATCTTAATAAATATGAAAATCAAATAAAACTAAGTTTTATTTTTATTTAATTAATAAATATGGATTTTCATCAAGTAAACACCAACTCAATTGATTAAAAAAAAATTTAATTTGAAGAGAAAAATTTTCGGCCAGACCGAGACTCAAACACCGGACCTTTGGTTTTCCATACCAAATGCTCTACCCACTGAGCTACTGGGGCGAGTTCCAATCTAGATGCAAATTTTTCTCTTATGTATGTTGTAATTCCTGCACACCAAACGCTTGAAGCCTTACCTTCTACCTATTCAAATGGCAGCTTCTTAGTTAAGAAGACATTTATTGAGAATTTAAACGCTATTTTTAAAAGCCAGTAAGGTTTCTATTGATGTTTTCATTATTAATTTAATACTTCTCACTGAAGGTTAAATTAAATTTGAGGAGAAAAATTTTCGGCCAGACTGGGACTCAAACACAGGACCTTCGGTTTTCCATACCAAATGCTCTACCAACTGAGATACCGAGGTGAGTTGCGATCTAGACGCAAATTTTTCTCTTTATACGTTGTAAAAATTTTTCTCTTCAAATTTAATTTATCCTTCAGCAAGAAGTGTTAAAATAATAATGAAAACTTAAAAAAAAAAAGGGAGTTGCGAAATCTAGTGTCACGACGTAATGTTGGCAGAAAACATATGTCATTTCACACCATTTTCTATTATTGAAATTTACTCATGTTGTTTATAAAGATATATACATATATTAATGTTGTAATATGCACACTTAAAAAAAAAAGCCTAGATGGGTATCTGATGTTAAAACAGAAAGGTTTCTTTTTTTCTGAATCCACAATGAAAAAAAGTTCTATTCTATCAAATTGTATTTTTTTAACAAAAACGAAATGACAAGCAAATTCCCTAATTCATTGTACTTTATGTGCTGTATGCAAATACATTAGTCTCTGGTGAGTTGAGTTTTCCGTGAGAACGTGCAAAGTTCGAATTAGCGAATCGCTGACTGGTCATGCATGAAAGTAGTTTTCGTAATATTGACAAGAAATTACCCAGAATTCTCAGCGATAAAACCACTTCTGTTATTTTTGTCTGCTAGAGAAATGCATTTATGCTTGCGTCCCGCAAATAATACCGTATACGACGTCTGTGTCATGCGATATTATGCCAATTCTCCTGTTCTTCCAGTTGAATTCTTTGGTAGACTCTATCAAATTCCTCTTCTCCGCGTATACCGAAAACATGATCGAAGTCTTCAAGGTCCGACATCTTGGATAAAGCAGCAACGTTTCAAAGTACATCGGTTCCCATCGAGTTGCTCACGATTCGTTCTCTGCAAAGTCACCTCGCCATATAGCTTAGGAATTTCGACAATTATTATCGCATGAACAGATTTTTGAGTATGCAAAAACGTCTTTGGATGCATCTTTCTCAGCAGGAACGACTTTTATGGTCTAATGCGTTCATAGATATGACCCTATATCTTTATAATCTACAGTCATGATGTTGATAAAGTGGCTGTTTTTAATTTATGCACCATTTTAACAGCTCACATTTCTTAGGAAGAGTGTATGTTTATATTTTGTAGTTTGGAAGAAATAAATGTTTGAAGTCTGTTCCTTCTTTCTGAATAGCACTGTATATTTCTGATGAAACACTGTGATTTTTAAAGTTATATTTATATAATAAAACAAAACTCACATAATCTGCAAGTCATAGGTGAAGCATTTAGACTCAGAAGTAAAAAAGGAAATAAAAATATATACAGACATTCATAGTGATATTAGAAAACGAAGGTTAAAATTTTATGGCCATATTAAACGAATGAACTGAAATAGGCTTACAAAACAGATAATGGAATTCTACGAAAACAGAAGTAAAGCTCCAGTGGATACTATAAAGTGGAATGATGAAGTCAAAAAGGACTTAAAACTGGCAGGAATTACTAAAGAAGATATCCCAAACAGAGATATATTTAGAATTAAGGTGAATAAGTGGCAAGTTGACCAAGAGGACAAACCGAAGAAAAAAAACTGGAACAAACTTGGACAGATGATAGAAAACAAGCTCATAGCAAAAGAATGAAAGAAATTTGGGCTCAAAGGAAACGCCTCTATGGGCTCATCCGCAATAATAAAAAAAAAACTCAATGGCCACAACAGCCTAGAAGGCCCTTTGCCTACCATCCGGCTGCCTGTCCTCACATCCACATGTGTTAATTCACAGAGGTTAGACCATCTTCCAGCCAGTATAGGGGTGACATGTGATCAGCACGTCGGGTCCCCCAGCCGTTATAGCTGCTTTTCTCAACCTGGAACCACTACTTATTGTAGCTACCCAAATGCCTCACGATGCTGGGTGCACACTGGTCCTGTACTGACTGAAATTCCATGAGAAAATTTCTACTCCCATGGAGACTCGAACTAGCGCAAGTCCTGTAGCTCTGTGCCCAGGTATTTTGACTTAACCACTCGTGTACGGTGAGGGACATATGTCGATAATAACATTTTAAATATTGGATTTTATAATAATATAATTGTGCACAATCGTGCAAAATTAATTAATTGGCGTATTGCGCTAATGACATTGTCACTTTGGAACACAATTCCAGATGATATCTTGTACACTTTAGTCCGCACAGTTTACATCTGCAGCTGTCTTCGATTTGATGGTAAGTGACATTCACACACACTTTGTGGACTGCATCTGGTGCCTTAGTTCCTTGTTTGGTCCACACCAGCTCCTATCTATAATGGCAGGCATACCGTAGAATTAAGTTATGTAGATAGGAAATAACACTATGAGGTTTTTTAATATTGTTTATTTCTTATTATTTCACCATTTTTTCACACAAACAGGCAGTATTTAATAGTCATTCAAAGTTAAAAATGGGAAACACATTATGAGGTTCTTAATTAATAAATTAATGAGTAATTTTTACATCTTACCTCATATTTCATGTTTTATTAAACACGGTAACTATAGTTTTCAAATGATCTTGTCATTCATTTTCAACCGCCATTATGACTACCGGATATTCGTTGGAATCTCCCTCATTGCCATCTGGTGTTGATTTGATGGACTTCGAGATATCGTTACCATCTGGTTGAAAATGAATGACAAGATCATTTGAAAACTATAGTTACCGTGTTTAATAAAACATGAAATATGAGGTAAGATGTAAAAATGACTCATTAATTTATTAGTATTTAATAGTTTAACACACAGACTTGTGAACGTCCCCATGAGCAAAGAAAATTACAATAAAGAAAAAGAATACATCATAAAGATTGCGAAGGATAATGATTTTCAAGAGAAGATGATACACAAGAAAATAAATAAATTCAAAGAACAAAAAATCATTAATGAAAGTACTCTTCAGACAGATAAAAATATAGGCAAAAAATTCAAGAAGTTCACATACCACCCTTTAGTATTTGACAAGTTTAAAAAAAAATTTCAACATTAAATTAGCACCGAAAAATGATTACAGCTTAGGTAATTTAATAAAAACCAACAAAAATGAAAAGATTGAAGACTGCAAAAAATCGGGAATTTATCAAATTAATTGTAAGATTGTGAAAAGATAACATAGGAAAAACAAAAAGGAATCTAAATGCAAGATTAAAAGAACACCTCAGAAATGTTTAAAAATGGAGAAACCGAAAAATCTGCAATAGCTGCACATGCCTGGTCAGAAAAACATAGAATAGAAACCAAAACAAAATTACTTAAACAATTGGAAAAACCGAAGGAACTCACAATTTGGGAAAAAATTTACATATGCAAGAATGAAAATACAACTATGAATTTTGAAATACCCAGTTATAAGGAGAGAGGACTGATTTGGAAATTCGTCGGTCGGCCATCAGATGGCACGGAGGTCAGTCTGCAGGATAGAAAGCCGTTGGACGTCAGTTGTGAATGTGACACAGCATTGAGAATGTCACAAATGATGTGAAGAAACCCTGGGTCTGCTAGGAATTATGAAATATGAGGTGAGTGAAATAATACAAAATAAACAATATACCGTAGAATTCTTCAGGAATGGCATCCCGCTTCTGTCTTCTCTCTTGCATCTGTTGTTCGTAAGCTTTAGTGGATGGCAGGTAGTAGCGCATTCTGAGGTCTTCCAGGAAGAACTGTTCTCTTGCTAGTACATAGACCAGTCTCGAGGGTGTGAATTTAGAGACTGCTAGAATTTTCTTTAGATAGGAGGCCTTGACGCTTTCCCAGATTATTAAGTCATTTATCTTCAGATGTTCCCAAACTATCTCTATCCCATATGCGATTATTGGCATTATTTTTGCATTGAAGAGTTGCATAGCTGTGTCTATTGAGAGTAGAGCAAGTGATTTTATCTCATTCATGGCTCTTAGGGCTGCATGCAAATACATTAGTCTCTACTTAAATTACTTCCAATCACTGGTGAGCTGACTTTCCGTGAGCAAGTGCAAAGATCGAATTAGCTACCCACTAACTGGTCATGCATGAAAGTCGTCGTTTTCGTAATATTGGCAAGAAATTACCCAGAATTCTCAGCAATAAAACCACTTGTTATTTTCGTCTGCTAGAGGAACGCATTTACGCTTGCGTCCCGCAAATAATTATCTTCCTACCACAATATTGACACTAAGTCACAAGATAACAGTCTGCTAACAATTCCTCTTCATAGCACTTCTTCCTATTCTACTTTCCTTCACAGTAGCCTCTGCCCGCTCCTGGAATCTCCTTCCTCAAGATATCAGGGGTTGTCGCACACTTGGCACCTTTAAGTCACGCTTATACAGTTACCTGTTGTCTAATAATTAATTTTTCTCTATTTATTTAATTTTATACTGTCATTAATCTTTTCCTCGTTTTTTTATATATCTTGTACATATTATATATTTAATTCGTTAAATTTAGAGTAAATCAAAATACATTATAAATATTAATTGTATTGTATTCATAACTTGTAATCGTTTATATATATATATTGTAATTTAGATTTAAGACTTTTCTTTTGTATTTTTTTAAACCTGGTTGAGTGGTAGACAAGGCCTTAAGGCCTTAACTCTGCCAGGTTATAATAAAGCTATTATTATTATTATTATATATGATGACATCTGCATCGTGCAATATTACACCGATTCTCCTGTTCTTCCAGTTGAATTCTTTGGTAGACTCTATCAAATTCCACTTCTCTGCATATACCGAAAACATGATCGAAGTCTTCAAGGTCCGACATCTTGGATAAAGCAGGCAAGGTTTCAAACTACATCGGTTCACATCGGGTTGCTCACGATTCGTTTCTCTCCTAAGTCACCTCGCCAGGTAGCTTAGGAATTTCAACAATTATTATCGCATGAACAGATTTTTGAGTATGCAAAAACGTATTATTTGGATGCAACTTTCTCAGCAGAGTACGACTTTACGGTCTAATGCGTTCATAGATTCGAGCCTTAGAGCCGCTGCTGCTCTTTCTGTGATGTGTATCTTGAAGGTGGATTTTGGAAAGGTAATTCATAGAATGACAAGACATTTCAAATGTTACAATTGTGGATTCAGAAAAATGTTAGAGGACGATCAAAAATAGTAAATGGGTCACAAATATTTATTACATTACTTATTATGTGATATTTAACAGTAGCGTAACCATTTTATAAATAGTATATATATATACTTAGAAGAAAATCCTGTATTATTCACAAAGTGTTATACAGTGTAAATATGATTATTTATGATTATATACAGTGTATAGTATATGGCTGTCTTCAATATTATGAGGTTTATTTACTGTATACCCAGATCCAAACAGTTCCATTAGAATTTTGATAACAATTTGAGCTACATTGATTCCTAGCATTAAATTTTAACCAACTGCAGCTATTCTGCTATGAATAAGGCATATTTATGGCTATATTTAAATTAATATTGGGAAGTAAACATTATGAGGTTATATCATTAATAGTAAGTGGAGAACATATTTTAATCGACTCACCTCATACATTTTCAAACTTCTTTGATACCGACGGTTTCAGACAATATCATGTCCTTCATCAGTCATGGCACCCACTGATGAAATTCCGTGATTGTTGATTTCTTTAGTGACATCACCTCTTGTGCTGCCATCTTTCGTTGGGATTATAAACTTTGTAATTAAATTTTTATCCACCGGAATATCAAAATTCATAGATCGATATTTATTCTTCTGAATGAATATCATTTCCCAAATTGTCAATTCCAATGGTTTATCCAACTGTTTTAAAAGTTTCGCTTCTTTTTCAATTTTATGATGTTCTAGTAAACTATGTGCAGCAATTGCTGATTTTTCAATTTCACAATTTTTAATATTTCTAAAATGTTCTTTAGTGCGTGTTTCTAAATTCCTTTTTGTTTTTCCTATGTATACTTTGCTACAATCATTACAATTAAGTTGATAAATTCCAGATTTCTTACTGTCTGGGATGTTGATTTTTTATTGGTACTGGTAGTTTACTAGAACATCATAAAATTGAAAAAAGAAGCGAAACTTTTAAAACAGTTGGATAAACCATGAGCTCATATATTTTGCAATAACTTCCAAACTACCCCATAGATGTCTAATGTGTTAGCTTTGCTAGGTTCCTGAGAGAAAGCATGTTGGATGACCCACTTTTTTTGTAAGAATTCGTGAAATTAGAAGCTGTCTGTTTGTTGGAAATATGTAGAAGAAATTTCTAGTGCTAAGTCTTTGAAATGGCGTCTAAGAGGATGTGTGGTGGTGATCGTGACGGGATTCTGAGTTTATTAGAGAGTTTTGTCCTCAAAACATTAGACAGAACACCGACAGGAAAACTGAAGAGGGTAAAAGGGCAAATACCTAGGGAAGAAATAAAGAAACCAAGACTCTGCGTGAAGTACCAGGATGCAAGGCGTCGACTTGCAAGAGCAGATCACTGCCCTTTTCCGCATAATGCGTTGCACTATAAAAGGATACAGAAAATCATTTTTCTATTTGCTGGACATATTTATGTTTAACGCTTTTGTGGTCTACAATACTTTCATAGATAGCAAGACAGCATATTCGACCTTCAGAATAGCTGTTGCCAAGCAGTTATTGGAGACAATTCAGCTGCCATCCTACATCATCAAATACAACCCTTGTCAGGTTACAGGCAAGGAACTGGCCTCATTTTCCATTGTATATCCCCAGCACAGACAATAAAAAGAAACCCTACAAACTTGTGTTCAAAACAGAACAAAAGAAACGAAACTACATTTCAGTGAAAAAAGAGTGAAGTTCCAGTACATGTCCTGGAATGTTTCGAGATTTACCACAACCAAAATATCACTTTAGGCAAGTACAATTATTCAGAAGCCTTCACTAAAATTTCTAAAGAAAAATATTTATTAAATTCCATTCTATGAGCATTTTTGTGTTTGCATGTAAAGAGCATGGCACCTCCTGTCTTGTGTGGCCATTTAAATCTGAGTGGAGGGGAAAGTTAGCAGGCATTTAAATAAGAGTCCATTGGGTTAACAAACTCACCAGACTGAACTCTAATCTTACTTCGAATTCTTGAAACCAAAAAAAATGTTTATACCAACTTGATATAATTACTTTTATTTATCGTGCTCCTCCCTGTGAGGAATTTATTTCAACTCACTTTCAAGATTTTGGCCACTTTTCCATACACCCATTAATACTTAATAGTGAGAGGAGAACATATTTATGAGGTTAGTCGTTAAAAATATTCCAAAGCTTACTCAAGAAGCGTGTTGAGTTCCTCTTTCCTTAAAGCTTCCACGACTCGACCCGCAGCCCTTGTAGCTTACTACACATTACATGTTTGATTAATTTATTAAGGAAAGTTGAAATAATCTTGGTCTTTTATGGGCCCGGGGGACACAAGATATCTTAATTTGATCAGTCTATGTTTTCTATCCAAAATATTTATCAACAAACAATGGTTTGATTCGGCACCAAACACGCGGTTGTATGTTGTAATCTTGTAGTAGGATCGCGTGGTTTAAGGGTTCAAGTTCCCGGTGCTGCAATTAATGCCCTATAGAATTGAGCGTGGTTTGGCACCAAAAACAATGGTAGTCAGCCCGTGGTTATAATGCAACCCAAAATGATACACACAGATACCGGCGGTTTCAAAGAAATTTGAAATTATATGAGGTGAGTCGTTAAAAATATGTTCTCCATTCACTATTAATGATATAACCTCATAATGTTTACTTCCCAACATTAATTTAAATAAACCCATTAATAGTTATTTATACAAAAAAAAAGGAAATAAATATTTTTTGCATCTTCGAAAATTCTTGTAAAAAGACTCTACACTCATTCTGAAAATGAATTAAAAATAATATATGCATTTTACGATTCTTTCCATTTTAGAAATATTTTAGGTTATAATAAATAATATAGTCATTAGCAAATATTACCAGATACGCTGCAGATGGTTAAACAGACGAAAATGGAAAGGAGAAATCTTCCAAGAATACCAATTTTTTACATTTTCTTTTATCTAATTTTTTTTTAGTTTTCCCCCAAAATTAATCAGGCATAGAACATATATAAACTGGATAATATGTACAAAACTAACCAGAAGTTTATATATGTATATAATCGATAGGAAGTGACATATGGGATAAAATCTATAAAACTGAATTTGAAATATAACGGGCTTCCAATATAAAACCGGACTGGCCTCACGGAGTTTCACCCGGCACGCAGTGCTGTCTCTTCCTCCCGCAATTCACCCTGCCTGCCACCCGTCCTTGAACTGTTTCTTACCTTATAGAAAATGCTGGAAATGTTGTCCTCCCGCGGTTAAACAGGCATTATACCGAGTAAACACATTTAGATTGATACGCTGTAGTTCGGGCACTGTGAAGTTTCTGATTTAATTTCTTATGTTGTTCTTCAGTTCTTCCAATGTGTGCGGATTTGTTTTGTACACTTTGTCTTTCAGGCTACCCCACAAATAAAAATCACACACTGTTAGATCTGGGGAGCGAGTGTTTCTTATTTTGTACTGAACCAGTGGTCTCAAATTTAGTCACAAGATCGTGGATTGTCGATCTGGAAGGAGGTAATTGTCCAGGGAAGTTCCGAATAAATTCCTCGCGAACGCAACGAGCTGATTCATATTTATAATAACATTTACACACATAAATGCGCTGCTCTAATGTCAGCTGACGTCTCATCTTGTCGAACGATAGTAAACTGACTAGTTCAAGGACGAGCGGCTGGCAGAGTGAAATGCAGACGAGGAGAGAGCGCTGCCTGACGGGTGAAACCCCGTGAGGCCGGTCCGGCTTTATATTGGAAGCCCGTTATTTTTCAAACTAATAAAAATATTTAGTAATTATCATAGTAAAGCATAGAATTTTTCTCCTTTCCACAAAAAAAATGTTACACGCAGTTGCATTTAAATATATGATGTACAGCATTTCAAATATTTTAATTTCTATAGTTTTATAGTGATAGAGAAATAAACAGATACCCATCGAGTCTATAAAATAATGACTTCCAAATTAAAAAAAGAAAAGAAAAAAGAAAGAAAGAAAGAATTTTCCAAATATTGTGACAAATGGTAATTGTACTGTTGATATAAATGTAAATTTATGTGAATAAATGTGATTTTACATTTAAAAAATACAGTTTGCATTTACTTAACAAAATCATGAACTGAGTAGCATTTATTAATTAAATAAAAATAAAACTTGGTTTTATTTTATTATTATTGATTTCGTGCATCTCATTGATGGATAAATCATATTTGAAGAGAAAAATTATACGCTCAGACCGGGACTTGAACCCGGGACCCTTGGTTCTCTAGACCAAGTGCTCTACCAACTGAGCTACCTGAGCAAGTACCGATCTAAATGCAAATCTTTCTCTATATACATTGTAATTCCCGTCCACCAAATGCTATGAAGCCATGCTTCTATCTTGCAAATGGCGGCTCCTTAATTAAGAAGACATATTTGGGAATTATACATTACAGCCAGTACGGCTTTTTCCATGTTATTATTATTGATTTCGTGCATCTCATTGATGGATAAATCATATTTGAAGAGAAAAATTATACGCTCAGACCGGGACTTGAACCGGGACCCTTGGTTCTCTAGACCAAGTGCTCTACCAACTGAGCTACCTGAGCAAGTACCGATCTAAACGCAAATCTTTCTCTATATACATTGTAATTCCCGTCCACCAAATGCTATGAAGCCATGCTTCTATCTTGCAAATGGCGGCTCCTTAATTAAGAAGACATATTTGGGAATTATACATTACAGCCAGTACGGCTTTTTCCATGTTATTATTATTGATTTCGTGCATCTCATTGATGGATAAATCATATTTCAAGAGAAAAATTATACGCTCAGACCGGGACTTGAACCCGGGACCCTTGGTTCTCTAGACCAAGTGCTCTACCAACTGAGCTACCTGAGCAAGTACCGATCTAAACGCAAATCTTTCTCTATATACATTGTAATTCCCGTCCACCAAATGCTATGAAGCCATGCTTCTATCTTGCAAATGGCGGCTCCTTAATTAAGAAGACATATTTGGGAATTATACATTACAGCCAGTACGGCTTTTTCCATGTTATTATTATTGATTTCGTGCATCTCATTGATGGATAAATCATATTTCAAGAGAAAAATTATACGCTCAGACCGGGACTTGAACCCGGGACCCTTGGTTCTCTAGACCAAGTGCTCTACCAACTGAGCTACCTGAGCAAGTACCGATCTAAACGTAAATCTTTCTCTATATACATTGTAATTCCCGTCCACCAAATGCTATGAAGCCATGCTTCTATCTTGCAAATGGCGGCTCCTTAATTAAGAAGACATATTTGGGAATTATACATTACAGCCAGTACGGCTTTTTCCATGTTATTATTATTGAATTACAATGTATATAGAGAAAGATTTGCGTTTAGATCGGTACTTGCTCAGGTAGCTCAGTTGGTAGAGCACTTGGTCTAGAGAACCAAGGGTCCCGGGTTCAAGTCCCGGTCTGAGCGTATAATTTTCTCTTCAAATTTGGTTTTATTTGATTTTCATATTTATTAAGATATAATTCAGTGACAGCTGTTTCGGTACACTGTACCTTCTTCAGACATGTTAACAAATTATGAATTGTGTTCCAACTGATCTAAGCAACAATACAACAATATTTATTTAAATTTTTAAGTTTAACAAAAGGGATTCATTCAAATCAAGTTGAGAATTTAACAGTTTATTACAACTTTTCAGTTTATTTATTTCTACAGCCTCCAAAAGGTCCAACTTCTTACCCTTATCACAAACATGTAAAATTTCAAAATTTGGATAGAAACAATGATTAAATTGGAATAGGTGGTTAGCATATATCAAAATATGTTTAGAAAATAATTCCTTCAAAAGAACACTAGATGGCAGTTTGGATAATTACCGGCAAAAGAAAAAATTGACAGTCGTGAAAACAGCTGAGGATGGTGACGATGGTCGCTGATACTGCAGTGCTGTGTTTAAAAAAACATAGAAGTATGAGGTAAGTGAAATAATAAAAAATAAACAATACTAAAAAACCTCATAGTGTTATTTCCTATATACATAACTTAATAAAGTGTTTTATTGTTTCAACATATTTTGCTATGTCTTCATATTTCTTATTTTGAAGATCTTTTATATTCTGTTCTCTTCTTTTGAGATGTATTTTTTATTTTAGCTCCTGTTGTCTTCTTTGTAGGGATATCTCTTTTGTTGTCCTCAGCCTGATTTTGGAGCCTTTCTTTGCTAACAAGCCTGCTTGTTCATTACCCAGTAATCCCACATGCGACGGTACCCACTGTAATAAAAAACTCCTGGCACGACAGGCCTAGAAGGCCCTTAGCCTACCAGCCGGCTGCTGGCCTCACATCCACATGTGTCAATCACAAAGGTAGATGATCATCAGCCAGTGTACGGGTGACATGTGGACAGCATGTCGAGTCCCCCAGCTGTTATAGCTGGTTTTCTCAACCTGGAGCCACTACTTATTGTAGCTACCCAAATGCTTCGCGATGCTGGGTGGGCACCAGTCCCATACTGGCCGAAATACGATGAGAAAATTCTTCTCCCATGGAGACTCGAACCAGCGCATGTCCCGTAGCTCTGCGCCAAGGCTTCCTGCCTTAACCACTCGGCTACGGCGCGGACACCCACTGTAATACAATGTGTTTACCTTGAGTTTCTTCAATTTTACGTTCTGGATGATTGGGGTGTTTTGTTGGTTACCAGTTATTGTTAACACATTGATGACCGACAGCTGTGCGTTCCACCCACCGCTGCTAGACCGGACATTTCTGTCAGTAGCGTGGACTTTTAAATTTTAAACCGCGCTAGCACAGTGTGATTTTTACATCAATATATTTACAGTCAATAACAATAATGCATAAGTAAGTCTTTATTAGTGTTCTCACCAGACCCTCTAGTAGAAATTGAGGGTTTGATAGCGTTAGAAACATTTCCCTTTATGTAAAGGCACAGGGCAAAAGAGCATAATATTATGTAGCCAGTTTCTTTTCTTGTGTTCACTACAAACGTGGCAAGGTTTGGAAGGTTTTTTTTTTTACAGACACAGTTGGTGTTAATTTATGTTTCTTCATGTCTCAGCCTTCTTGGTGGGTCTTGACATGGTGTCCTTTTCACTCTGTCTTTCCTCCTCTTCCCTGTCATCTGTTCCTAATTTCACGACTGCCAAACAAGAGACTGTTTCAAGCAAAAAAACTTCTGTTAGACATATTGTTGTTAGGATTTTGAAATTTATAGACCCAAAAAGCATTAAAGAGTGCACAATTCAGAAGCCACAATAAAACTTTCTTGCTTCATTTCACTGTTTTTCTAAGGATGGAGTAATATGATAGGTACTGGTCAGCCCTGTCTACACCCTTCACATACTTGTGAAGTATTCAATAGGGCATTTTTACAACTTTACCCCTCCCACTCTCCTGTTGCCTGATGCAATGTGCTAACCATTCTTACGTCTCTTTTATCTTTCGATGTTTGTAGCAAAAGGTCCCCTTACTACAAAATACACATTCTCCTGGTTTGAGTTTATTTCCTGCTTCCACAAACTATCGTCTTTCTTGTGAGCAAATTTTCAGCTATAGCCACACTGTTATAATAATTATCCTGGTAGACATGGTGCCACAGATATAAATTCGGCTCCAGAACGCAAAATAGTGTTTCTTTTAATTTTTCCGCTCTGCAACATATATTTACAGGTTACATACGTATCCCGTAATCGCCTAACTATCGGCTCTAAAATTCCATATTTCACCAGCCGTCTGTCTAAAAATTGTAAACAACTCTTTCTGTAAATTTGGTAATTTCATAAAAGAGAAGAGAGGGGTAGAAAAACAACTAAAGTTTATTTCACAATGAGAAAAAACAAAATTGCATGCTCCTTCAAAAGCGAAGAGGCTGGAAAACCATAGAAAACGTAAACACGGAAATCTCTGTGACCCGTCGTCTAGCGCTGGCCATTTAAACACGGAGATCTCCGTGGCCCGTCACCAATATGTTAATATTTATATAAGAAATATTTCAAGACTGTAATTTTAAATAATTTATTTTCCTTCTTTAATTGATATAAAAATTAAAATAAATTTACACGTACATGTGGAAATGTTTGTTTCTAACATGTATAAAATATGCCTCGAGGGCCACACATAATGAGCGACTACAAACTTCAAATATCATCACTGTTTAGGAACACGTAATAAAACACACAACATTAAATTTAAGTAATGCATACATCTAATTAAAAGACTAATGACCAACCCTACATTACTTGTTTTATTATACCTGAAGCATAAAACTGCAGTGGGTGGCATTAGAACACACTACTGAGTGATTAATGATTACAATGAAATAAAAACATATTCACACTATCACAGGGCAGTGGTGCACTATGCTGTAATATTTAACAAATGTGCACAAATACTAATTCTTATAACTTTTGAAGTAATAGTAATTTTTAAAATCAAAATATATATTAAATTAATGTTGGGAAGTAAACATTATGAGGTAAGAATGTTTAAAAAATACAAACTCAATTATTATAAGATATATTGTTTAGCTGTTTCTTCACTCACCTCATACTTCTTAACTCCCAAGCAGACTCGAGTTTCTTCACTTCATTTGTGACATTCTCAATGCTGTATTATGTTCGCAACTGACGTCCAATGGCCTCTTCTCCTCTAGACTGACCTCTGCGCCATCTGATGGCTGACCGACAAACTTCCAAATCAATCCCCTCTCCTTATCACCGAGTATTTCAAAATTCATAGTTGTGTTTTTATTCTTGCATATGTAAATTTTTTCCCAAATTGTGAGTTCCTTCGGTTTTTCCAATTGTTTAAGTAATTTTGTTTTGGTTTCTAGTCTATGTTTTTCTGACCAGGCATGTGCAGCTATTGCAGATTTTTCTGTTTCTCCATTTTTAACATTTCTGAGGAGTTCCTTTAATCTTGTATTTAGATTCCTTTTTGTTTTTCCTATGTATATCTTTTCACAATCTTTACAGTTAATCTGATAAATTCCCGATTTTCTGCAGTCTTCAATCTTTTCATTTTTGTTGGTTTTTATTAAATTACCTACACTGTAATCATTTTTCGGTGCTAATCTAATTTAAACAATTGGAAAAACTGAAGAACTCACAATTTTGGAAAAAATTTACATATGCAAGAATAAAAACACAACTATGAACTTTGAAATACCCGGTGATAAGGAGAGGGGATTGATTTGGAAGTTCGTTGGTCAGCCATCAGATGGCACTGAGGTCAGTCTACAGGAGAAGAGGCCATTGGACATCAGTTGTGAACGTGATACAGCATTGAGAATGTCACAAATGAAGTGAAGAAACTCGAGTCTGCTTGGGAGTTAAGAAGTATGAGGTGAGTCAAGAAACAACTAAACAATATTAAAATAAACCTCATAGTGTTATTTCCTACCTACATAACTTAATTATAAGGTATAATTAAAACATTTTGTCTGTTCATTCTTTCTTGGTCAGAAAAACACAAAACAGATGTAAACACAAAATTATTAAAACAGTTAGAAAACAAAAATGAACTCAGTATATGGGAAAAAATCTACATACAGAAGAACAAGAAAAGAATTATGAAATTCCTGCAGAAAGGAACCTCATTAGTAAATTCATTGGACCAGAGGCAGAGAGAGCAGGAGTCAAGAATCAGGGCCGACAACATGAGAAAATTCTGTCTGTAATCGCTGATGATGGGGCTAAGAAGCCTTGAAACATATATTTAAATTAATATTGGGAAGTAAACATTATGAGGTTATATCATTAATAATGAGTGAAGAACATATTTTTAACGACTCACCTCATATAATTTCAAATTTCAAATAATTTCAGATAATATCTTGTCCCTCTTCAGTCATGGCTTCCACTCTAGAGGGTCAAGATATTGTCTGAAACTGCCGGTATCAAAGAAATTTGAAATTATATGAGGTGAGTCGTTAAAAATATGTTCTCCACTCACAATTCTTGAAACATATGTTCGACAAAAGCAACTATAAGAGGTAAGAATGAATAGAAAAAATGTTTTAATTATTAAACAAACATCTTAATGTTACTTTCTAATGCAATTTAAAATTATGAGGTATATTCATTAAAATTCATCGGATAACATTTTTGACAACTCACCTCATACAATTCGTCTTTTTTACGATACTGCAGTTTCAAACTAAATCTAGTTCATCCTCATCTATAACTCTGACTGATGAAATTCTTCGGCCGTCAGCTCTTCTATTGTCACCATCTTCCATGCTGCCATCTATGGTTGAATTTATGAACTTCAAAATCATATTTTGTTTGTTAGAAATATCAAAATTCATTGATCTATATTTATTTTTCTGAACGGTTATACAGTAAATGCAGTTCGGGAGGAGATATACATTGAGAAAAATAAATATAGATCAATGAATTTTGATATTCCTAATGAACTAAATTTTATTTTGAAGTTCATAAATTCAACCATAAATGGCAGCATGGAAGATGGTGACAATGTATTAAAATCCTTGATTTTACGTTCCTGAAATTTTGTTTTCCTGCAATTTACATCACATCACATCGATCTTCAGCGTTAAACATCGAAGATATTCAATTTATTTGATTGATTATCTCGCTTCTGTATAATCGATATATAGCAGAGAAAGTTAATTGAGCCAACAAAGCTGGCTTCTGTACAATTGATAGAGCAAAGAAAGTTTAATGAGCCAATGAAGCTGGCCAAGAGCTTTCAAACATTTCTGAAATTCAACCCGTGTACTGCTATGGCAATACAAAATTATTTTAATCTCTCAATAAAGATTCATAGTGCTGCTTACTGCACCTCTCATTGTTATTTATTTTTGAAATAGAGAAAGCAAAAAAAAGTAATTTTCTGTCTACAGCAGTTCAAAACACACGTTACATTGAACTATTATAGGAATAACGCTAAGTTTTAATTTGAAATGAAATAAATATTACATTAATAAATGAGTTGGAGAAAATGCTTTAACATCTCACCTCATAAAGTTGCTTATCTTCATGATACCGGTTTCAAAAGTATAATATTACTTCCATCTTCATTCAAATTCCAACTGTCGAAATTTCGCCGTTAACATGGTGAAATTTCAACCAGTTGGAATTTGTTAAGTTATGTAGATAGGAAATAACACTATGAGGTTTTTTAATATTGGCAGCCGGACGTCAGTTGTGAACGTGACACAGCATTGAGAATGTCACAAAGGATGTGACGAAACCCTGGGTATGCTAGGAGTTATGAAGTATGAGGTGAGTGAAATAAAAAATAAACAAGTTGGAATTTGACTGAAGATGGAAGTAAAACTATACTCGATGTTCTTATTAATTTCATACATCTCAATGATGGATAAATCATATTTGAAGAGAAAAATTATACGCTCAGACCGGGACTTGAACCCGGGACCCTTGGTTTTCTAGTCCAAGTGCTCTACCATTTGAGCTACCTGAGCAAGTACTGATCTAAACGCAAATTTTTCTCTATATACGTTGTAATTCCCGCCCACCAAATGCTTTGAAGCCTTTGCTTCTATCTTTGCAAATGGCGGCTCCTTTATTAAGGAGACATATTTGGGAATTATACATTACATTATAAATGCCAGTATGGCTTTTTTCGATGTTCTTATTATTAATTTCATACATCTCAATGATGGATAAATCATATTTGAAGAGAAAAATTATACGTTCAGACCGCAAAGATAGAAGCAAAGGCTTCAAAGCATTTGGTGGGCGGGAATTACAACGTATATAGAGAAAAATTTGTGTTTAGATCGTTACTTGCTCAGGTAGCTCAAATGGTAGAGCACTTGGACTAGAAAACCAAGGGTCCCGGGTTCAAGTCCCGGTCTGAGCGTATAATTTTTCTCTTCAAATATAAAACTATACTTTTGAAACTGATATCATGAAGACATGCAACTTTATGAGGTGAGATGTTAAAGCATTTTCTCCAACTCATTTATTAATATAAATACCTCATAGTGTTTCCTCCCACTGTAATTTTAATTAAAAACGTACATTATTTAGCCAATATTGTATATTATCCCAGTCAATGCTTTTTTGCATGTTCTAGAACAGTTGCAGAATATGGGGGGTTTAAATCTTTTAGCTCCTCATTTCCCATAATTTACACTTTCCCCTAATTTACATCGCTTTTCCTCTAGTCCCTTGAAAAGTGTAAAAGGGAGGTAATACTGTACTTTATTTTTTGGAATTAAAGAGACCAGCCTTTCTGCTAAATATTGGAGTGCAAGAGAGCGAATGATTTCATTATCAAGTGCTCGACATTAGATACCAACCAACCATTTTTTGGAATTATCAATGATCTTTTAATAGAGATTTTACTGAAATTGTACTTATAACAGAGATGGTTAACCAATATCACAATAATACTGCAATTTTATTGATATTATACAAATTCTTACACTGTTCAAAATGTATTATCATATATCATCTTACACTACAAATTTGTACCAATAATATAACTAAAATCTTAACAAGTTACTCTATAAATTACACGTATACTTAACAGCAAAAAAAAAAAACTTTTGGAATTATATGTTACATTGAAATTCTGCCAGCTATTACCTCTGATCCTTTCATTATTGTTCAACCACTTTGTACACTTTGATGCCATCGATACCATTGGTCAGGGCCTCATTTTCATTTTTCCAAATTCATGAGATCACTGCGATCCAAAAGTTCTTCCAACTCCTCGTCCGTGAACACTGTCAACAGATTAATGTTTTTAATTTTCAATGCTTTTGTTGTCCAAACTTGGTAATTCTTTAAATTTCTTTGTAAGCCATTTTGCTAAAATATAACACAGTGAATTTTATATATTCAATTTGGGAATTTTTAATATTATGAGGTTCAATTCCCAAACTGCCAGCAAATATAATATGAAAATTTCCACTTCAAAATCCAAAACAATGGCAATGTGTGGAAAAAACATACAACGGGTGAAAATTGAGATCGATGGAAAAATTATAGAACAAGTGTCAGATTTCTCTTACTTAGGAAGTGTATTTGCAGAGTATAAGAGTGACATTGATTCAAAATTACAAAAATATAATAAAATGAATGGGGTAATACGAAGACATTTTGGTAAACAGATGAGGACATAGACAAAACTAAGATTACATAAACATCACATCAAAAGCTGCTCTAAAATACAGAAGTGAAATTTGGATTTTAAATAAAAGAAACTCTCACAAATTCAAGTAAGCCAAATGCGCTTCTTACGATCATTGTTAGGAGTTAATAGACTGGATCACCAAAGGAACACTATTATCAGAGGAAAACTTGGAGTAACAAATTTAAATGAAGATATACAAAGATACCAACAAGAATGGAAAAATCATCTGAGGAGAATGGCAAGAAATAGACTTCCAAAATTGGCAATCCAATATACTCCAACTGGACATAGGGACCAAGGAAGACCAAAACATCGGTGGAATCATCAAGACCATCTTCGCTAGGTTTACCGTACAGGCCACATGGCCTAAAACGAATTTGTTCATGATAATGATGAATTCATAAGAATTAAATAAATCGTGATTATTTCTTATCTCATACTTCTAAGTTCCTGTAAACCAGCACTGCAGTATCGGCGACTCCTTGTCACCATCGTCAGTTGTTTTCACGATTGTCAATTTTTTTTTTGTTGATAATTATCCAAACTGCCATCTGATGTTCTTTTTAAGGAATTATTTCTAAACTGCCATCTGGTGTTCTTTTTAATGAATCAGTTTCTAAAAAATTGGCAGTCGTGAAAACAGCTGACGATGGTGACAAGGATCGCTGATACTGCAGTACTGTGTTTAAAGGAACATAGAAGTATGAGGTAAGAAATAATCACGATTTATTTAATTCTTATAACACAGTGAGCCATATTATTAATAATGTGTCTCATCTTTTTCCCCTCCTTGTGTATTTTTGGGAGTTTCGACAACAAAAGTATTGAAAATTCTATTGAATTAGTAAAAGAACTAAATAATGTATCATTGGATGGTAATGACAGATGATTGGTTTCTTTCGACGTCATTTCTTTATTTCCGAGCATCCCAATTGGAAAGATGTTAACTATTTTAGAAAAATGGCTAAATTCCTTAAAACTAAAAAGAGAAATAATAGAAGAATATTTAATTCTTACAAACTTTGCATTGATGATAATGTTTTCACCTTCAATGAAAAATTTTACAAACAAATCTCTGGTCTGGCTATGGGTGACCCACTTTCACCATTTTTGGCAAATTTATTTATGGGTTATTTAGAGTCTCATATCACCAATGTTTATCCCTGGATATTCAAATGTTGGTATAGATATGTAGATGATATTTTCTCTGTGATAAATTCTAAATATATTGAAGATGCATTGAAATTACTCAACCTTCAAGATGGAACTGTAAAATTTACTATGGAATTGGAAAAGGATAAACAAATCCCATTTTTGGACCTTTACTTAATAAGGAATGAACTACAAGGAAAAATTGAATTCAATATATATAGGAAGGATACTCATACAGACAATTATATAAAATCTTCAGGTTTCAAACATATTGCACATAAACATGCAATTTTCAAGTTTGATTTATAGATTATTAAATGTTCCATTAAATGAAGAAGATTTTAAGAAAGAATACAATCACATTTTGAACATAGCCAATTTAAATGGTTTTGGAAAACAAATAATTGTAAATAAATTAAAGAAATTCAGACAACAAAAAAGATTGAAAGAATACACTACCCTGCAATCTGATTCAAAGAAAGGAAAACAGTTTAAGAAAATTACGTATCATCCTGAAATACATAACAAATTTCAAAAAAAATTCAAGAAATTCAATATTACATTGGCACCGATAAATAAATTTAGCCTTGGTAATCTATTAATAACTAATAAGAAATTGAACACCCCAGATAGCAAAAAATCTGGAATTTATCAAATTAATTGTAAGGACTGCAATAAAGTATACATAGGAAAAACAAAAAGAAATTTGGACACTCGCACTAAGGAACACTTCAGAAATATTAAAAATGGTGAAATTGAAAAATCAGCTATTGCAGCACATAGTTTATTGGAGAATCATAAAATTGAAAAAGAAGCCCTACTTTTAAAACATTTGGAAAAACCTTTAGAATTGACAATTTGGGAGAAGATATATATTCAGAAGAACAAATTTAGATCCATGAATTTCGAGATTCCTGATGAACGTGACCTCATCTCAAAGTTCATCAAATCAACATCAGATGGCAACGTTATTGATGGAGATTCCAACGAAAATCCGGTAGTCATAATGTCAGTTGAAAATGAGAGAGATCCTTCTCTCGAAAACTAGTTCCCGTGTTTGAAGAAACATAAAATATGAGGTAAGATGTTAAAAAATTACTCATTAATTTACGAATTAAGAACCTCATAATGTTTTAAAATCATTAGGAAGTTACATTATGAGGTTTAATTTTTTCTTCTTCTTCCTTCCAAGTATTAGGCCAAGGCCTGTTACGATCCTATAGAAAATTTTCCCTCCAGCATTTCATAGGACGGCCCAGTGATCTCCGAGAAATTCTTGTATAAGACTTGAAAGCATAATAATAGTCCCTTTGGTTGCTGGCCAAAGGAAGGCAAGACCAGTGATGGGGCTGCCATCTTATAGCCTCTGGTCAGGCTTTTCTGGAGAAGAAAAGAAAATAAAGGAAAGAAGAAATGGAAGAAAGGAAAGACTCCCTAGCCCTCGGATGCCCTAATAGTGTCGGGGTCGAAAAAAGAAGAGTTAACCAAGAGAGGTTAGAAAGTAAAGTTAAAAGAGTGCAAAACAGAAGTAAATGGAAGAAATGTTTTGCTCACCTTGGGCACAATATTTGAATTTGTATTCATTAGAACTAAAGAACACATAAGAAATGTAAAAAAGGGAGAAGTGGAAAAATCTGCAGTAGCAGCTCATGTTTGGACACAGAAACACAAAACAGATATAAATACAAAATTATTAAAACAGTTAGAAAATACCAATGAACTCACAATATGGGAAAAAATCTATATACAGAAGAACAAGGAGAAAATTATGACATTTTCCTGGAGAAAGGAGCCTCATTACCAAGTTCTTTGGACACAGATCCAGGGCCGACAACTTGAAGAAAAGAAAAAAAAACCAGTTTGTGAACAAGCTGAAGATGGAGCAATAGCTTTGAAATGATCGTCCAAAAGAATAAACATACTCATGTCATTTCCCATATTTAACTATGAAAAAAACATTTGGTTACTCACCATAACCATTAGAATGGATTTTCTTCTGATAATCACGGGAGTTGAGAAGTTCCAGAAGTTCTCTCAGATTCAAAATGTCTCCTTGTTTCTTGTTCAACTTGAATTTACCTAAGAAGGAAATACATACAAGTATTTTTTCATTAAGAATTAAATGAATCGTGATTTCTTCTTACCTCATACTTCTATGTTTTTTTAAACACAGCACTGCAGCATCGGCGACCCATTGTCACCATCATCAGCTGTTTTCACGACTGTCATTTTTTTTCTTTTGCCAGTAATTATCCAAACTGCCATCTGGTGTTTTTTGAATGAATCATTTTCTAAACTGCCATCTGTTGTATTTTTGAAGAACTTTGTAATCAAGCTCGGTTTGTCCGGAATCTCGAAGTTCATGGTTCTAGTATGGTTTTTTGAATATATATTTTTTCTCAAAATGTTAAATCCAAAGGTTTGGATAGATGTTTCAAAAGTTTTGCTTCTTTTTCAATCCTATGATGCTCTAATAAACTATGTGCTGCTACAGCTGATTTTTCAATTATCCATTCTTATAGCAGCACATAGTTTATTAGAGCATCGTAGGATTGAAAAAGAAGCAAAACTTTTGAAACATCTATCTAAACCTTTGGATTTAACAGTTTGGGAAAAAATATATATTAAAAAAAAACATACTAGAACCATGAACTTTGAGATTCCGGAAGAACCAAGCTTGATTACAAAGTTCTTCAAAAATACAACAGATGGCAGTTTAGAAAATAATTCCTTAAAATGAACACCAGATGGCAGTTTGGATAATTACCGGCAAAAGAAAAAATGTACAGTCGTGAAAACAGCTGACGATGGTGACAATGGGTCGCAGATACTGCAGTGCTGTGTTTAAAAAAACATAGAAGTATGAGGTAAGAAGAAATCACGATTCATTTAATTCTTATAAATTGAACCTCATAATGTTAAAAATTCCCAAATTTAATATATCAATTTTTTTTCATTATTTATCATATAATATCAATAACTATCTAGTTGGATGTGCCTTTGTGGTATATGATAATGAAGTTGAGATCTTTCACCAAGCATACAAGCTTGCTTCCAAGTGTATGATTTTTCAAGCAGAGCTTTTAGCTCTACTGCAAGCTGTGGAATGGGTTATAACCAACAAGTCTTCTTGTATCTATAGTGACTCCCAGGCAGCATTTTCCGCTATCAATGACAGATTCAACCGTCACCCGATTGCAACCTCCATAAGAACAAAATTAAATCAACATCTTGGACATATTTGCCTAGGCTGGAATAAAGGACATGCTGGAACTACAGGAAATGAACGTGCAGATATTCTTGCCAAATCAGCCGCTAATTCAAATATGGATTACTTTTACTCCTTCTGTCCTCTGTCATATATTAAAGAAGTATTAAGAAATTATCTCATACAAAATTGGACGCTGAGTGGTTCAACAGTATTAATGGTTACTTATTTTAGGAATTCTCACTATGAGGTATATTCATTAAGGTAGAATATGTTTATCTTCAGCTTTTCCCAGACTGGTTTTATTTATGTTGCATTATGTTAAAGAAAAACATGTAGAAGATTCCCTAAAACTATTAAATTTACAGAGTACAAACATTAAATTCACCAAAGAAATAGAAGACAATAAACAAATACCTTTTTTGGATCTTAAATTGGTCAGAAACGAAGAAAAAAAAAGAAAAATTGAATTCAGGATTCATAGAAAAGAAACTCATACGGAAAATTTTATATAAAATCAACAGGGTTCATCCAATTGGACATAAATTAGCCAAGCATTTAATAGTTTAACTCATAGATTGGTAAACTTACCCTTAAACGAAGAAGATTTCAAACATGAGAAAAAAACATATAATCAAATTAGCAAGAGAAAATGGGTTTGATGAAAAAATGGTACATAAAAGGATAGAAAAGTATAAAAAACAAAAAATGATAAACAGAAGTAATCTTGAAAAAGAAGAACCACCTATGAAAAAATATAGGAAATTCACATATCACCCCTGGGTACATAATAAATTTCAAAATATATTTGAGAAGTTTAATATTAAATTAGCACCAAAAATAACTACAGTTTAAAATAAACTAATAAAAACCAAACAAAAATGAAAAAACTGATAAAAATTAAAAGTCAGGGAATATATCAAATTGAATGCATGGGTTGTGAAAAGATATATATAGGGAAAACAAAAAGAAACCTAAAATTAGAACCAAAGAACACATAAGAAATATTAAAAATGGAGAAATTGAAAAATCTGCAGTTGCTGCTCATGTTTGGTCTGAAAAACATAATTTAATTCAGACACTAAATTATTAAAACAGTTAGAAAATACAAACGAGCTGACTATTTGGGAAAAAAATTTATATTCAGAAGCAACAGAAAACAGAGTTATGAATTTTGATATTCCGATGGAGGGTGACCTTGTTTGGAGGTTCTTTCTTGGCCAACCACAGGATGGAGCTGACATCGACATCCAGGTGGTGCAACATAATGCAACATAAATAAAACCAGTCTGGGAAAGCTGAAGATAAAACAGAGAATTGTTTTGAAACATGTCCAAGAACAAATCAACATTAATATTGAGGTAAGATGTCCAGACCAAAAATAATATAATTAAAATAACCTCAAAATATAACTTCCTAAAATTAAATATTAGAATATGTTTATCACTCACCTCATATTGTTCTTCTTATTTGATTATAAACTAGTTTCGGAACATAGTTTCTGTTCCATCCTCAGTATCATCACGACCGTTGTTCTGTCGTCTTGAAGAGCTGTCCTTCTCTCCTTCCATTGGCTGACTGAAAAACCTCGAAACCAGGTCATTCTCACCGGTAATTTCAAAGTTCATTAATTTCTTCTTTTCGCTCTTTTGAATGTAGATCTTTTCCCAAACAGTAAGTTCTTTTGGTTTTTCTATTTGTTTTAATAATTTTGCTTCTTTCTCGATAAGATGTTTTTCAGACCATGCATGGGTTGACATTCCTGAGATGTTCTTTCACTCTAGTTTTCAAATTTCTCTTAGTTTTTCCTATGTAGGTTAGCACCCAAAAATGACTACAGCATCAGTAGACTGATTAGACCTAATAAGAATGAGAAAATTAAAGAAGAAAACAAATCTGGGATTTATCAAATTAAATATGAAGAATGTGAGAAAGTCTACATAGGAAAAACTAAGAGAAATTTGAAAACTAGAGTGAAAGAACATCTCAGGAATGTCAAGAAAGGGGAAGTAGAAAAATCTGCAGTGGCTGCCCATGCATGGTCTGAAAAACATCTTATCGAGAAAGAAGCTAAATTATTAAAACAAATAGAAAAACCAAAAGAACTTACTGTTTGGGAAAAGATCTACATTCAAAAGAGCGAAAAGAAGAAATTAATGAACTTTGAAATTCCCGGTGAGAATGACCTGGTTTCGAGGTTTTTCAGTCAGCCAATGGAAGGAGAGAAGGACAACTCTTCAAGACGACAGAACAACGGTCGTGATGATACTGAGGATGGAACAGAAACTATGTTCCGAAACTAGTTTATAATCAAATAAGAAGAACAATATGAGGTGAGTGATAAACATATTCTACCTTAACTTAATAAGTATTAATGGTGCTTTGACAAGAACATTATTTTTCCCAACTGTTTTTGACCGAATAAAGTGCAAATACTAGAACCAAATTTTGTATTAACACAATTTATGACTGGACTCGGTACATTTGGACATTATTTGGAATGATTTAAAATGGGTACAGATACCTGTATTTGCAAAAACTCCAGCCGGACTATCTCACATCTGTTATTTAAGTGTCCTGAATTTGATTCCAAAAGACATGAATTTATTTAAAAATTAGGTTATTGCCTTAATAGATTTCAACTGCCTTTGTCAAATATTTTATGTAAGAAGTGTTGCTACAGAAAGCCGTGTGACTTTATCCGTCATATTTTTAAGAGACTTTGAGTTAGTTAATTTTTCTTTTTTGGTTTGTTAATTTATTTGTTCATATTATGTTATTATGTAATGCTAGAAATTAACCATACTCTAAATTACTGTAAATAATTAATTGTATTGAAACTAAAACCCAAACATACCGGATGGTGAAATACGGTTTGTATTATTGGAGATTCAATAAAAAATAAAATAATATCAATAGCTATATGAGTTCATCTTATGACATTGTGCCTCACAGCAGAAATAAGTAACAAACACACAATAAATAGTACATTTTTCTGAACTAGAGAGAAAAATTTTCACTTAAACTACAATTCAAGATTTCAGGTTTTATATAGCATCACACTTCCATTGAGCTATTTCAACTCTCTACCAAGTCCAAGCTTAAATTCTCCTCCAAATCCTTGAGTTTTCTGTAGAAGCAAAACTAAGTTCTTAAGATTTTTGTTATTATGTCAGCTAATTACAAAGTTGATATGGAAATTGCAGGCTAGCTGATAAAGAGAATTCGATAAATAGCAAGGTTAATAGCACCTCAGAAATGTTAAAAATGGAAAAACAGAAAAATCTGCAATAGCTGCACATGCCTGGTCAGAAAAACATAGAATAGAAACCAAAACAAAATTACTTATACAATTGGAAAAACTGAAGGAACTCACAATTTGGGAAAAAAAATTTACATATGCAAGAATAAAAACACAACTATGAATTTTGAAATACCCGGTGATAAGGAGAGGGGATTGATTTGGAAGTTCGTCGGTCAGCCATCAGATGGTGCAGAGATCAGCCTGCAGGAGAGGAGGCCATTGGACATCAGTTGTGAATACAGCATTGAGAATGTCACAAATGAAGTGAAGAAACTCGAGTCTGCTTGGGAGTTAAGAAGTATGAGGCAAGTCAAGAAACAACTAAACAATATTAAAATAAACCTCATAGTGTTATTTCCTACCTACATAACTTAAGCAAGGTGAAACTCGACTATCATTGGTTGTGAAACAAAATTCATTGAAACATGATTGGTCATTGACTCCCATTTGGGGCATGAGTTAAATAGTCATTACTAAATACATATTGGTACTAATACTCCATGGTGTGATAGGGCTAGAAGGCCATTGGCCAACCTGCCCAACTTCTACATGTACCATTTACACAGGTGGACAACCAGGCACTTTAGAAGTAACATATGGTCAGGACATTGGGTTGTCCAGCCATGTAGCTGGTTTACTCAAACTAAAATGCATATACAGTGTAAACATACCTCTTTGTATAATTAGTTTTTCCAACTTTCTCTTGGCAGCTGCTCGCTCAACAATTTGCTCATCAACAGTGCCAGCTGTCACAAACCTATACACAACGACGGGGCGTGTCTGGCCAATCCGATGACATCTATCCTGAGCTTGCAGGTCCACTTGGGGATTCTGAAAATTCATTATTAATATTAATTCCAATAAGAATTAAATGAACCGTGAATTTGTCTTACCTCATACTTCTATGTTTTTTTAAACACAGCACTGCAGTATCAGCGACCATGTCCCCATCCTCAGCTGTTTTCACGACTGTCAATTTTTTCTTTTGTCGGTAATTATCCAAACTGCCATCTGGTGTTTTTGAAGGAATCATTTTCTAAACTGCCATCTGTTGTATTTTTGAAGAACTTTGTAATCAAGCTCGGTTCGTCTGGAATCTCAAAGTTCATGGTTCTAGTATGGTTTTTTTGAATATATACATTTTCCCAAACTGTTAAATCCAAAGGTTTGGATAGATGTTTCAAAAGTTTTGCTTCTTTTTCAATTCTATGATGCTCTAATAAACTATGTGCTGCTATAGCTGATTTTTTCAATTTCTCCATTCTTTATGTTTCTGAAATGTTCTTTTTTACGAGTTTCCGTGTTCCTTTTGTGTTTTCCTATATATATCTTATTGCAATCTTTGCAATCAATTTGATAAATTCCAGATTTTTTTGTTGTCCGAGGTGTTAACTTTATTATTAGTTAATAGAAGATTACCCAGGTTGAATTTGTTAATTGGAGCCAATGTTATATTAAATTTTCTGAAAATTTTTTGAAACTTATTATGAACTTCAGGATGGTAAGTAAATTTTTTGAATTTTTCATCTTTCTTGGAATCATGTTGTAAGGTGGTGTATTCCTGTAACCTTTTCTGTTGTTTAAATTTCTTTAATTTATTCTTTATTATGTCTTCTTCAAAACCATTTATTTTAGCAACATGTACAATATGATTATATTCATTATCAAAATCTTCTACATTAAGTGGAATATTTATCAATCTATGTAATAGACTATTGAAAATTGCATGTTTATGTAACACATGATTATAACCTGAAGATTTTATGTAGTTGTCAGTGTGTGTGTCTTTTCTATAAATATTAAATTCAATTCCTTGCTGTTGTTCATTTTTTATTAAGTATAAGTCTAAAAATGGGATCTTGTTATCTTGTTCAATTTCAATAGTGAATTTTACTGACTCATCCTGAAGATTAAGCAATTTCAATGCATCTTGAATGTATTTTTATCAATTACAGCGATAATATCATCCACATACCTATACCAACACTTGAAAATCGAAGGATTTGTTGTAGAAACAGTTGGAGTATACATCACCGTACACAACAACAAGTAGCAGAAGATGGAAGATAACTTCCGAAAGCGCTCCAGTACTATTTCATTTACAATATTTTAACAAAGTTGAGGACAACGGCACCTACCAACAGGTACAATTTAATTTTTTAACTTTCATCACATGACTTCACCTCAACGGAATTCGATATGAATTTTAATAGTATTGAAAATTAAAGTGGTCAACAAAAAAATCATCTCCAACACATCTAGAATAAAACTAGAGTTATCTACAAAAAAAAAAAAAATCTTACCATCAAAAGTGTGGGGTGCTCTATATCAATTAATATATTTGATAACAAACAGATATTGATAAAAGTAAAGTCTCTAAGAAGAAAATGTGGTTGGTATCTAATGTTGAGCACTTGATAATGAAATCATTCGCTCTCTTGCACTCCAATATTTAGCAGAAAGGCTGGTCTCTTCTACAAAAGCTGGACAAGGCTGCAGAAAGGCTACTGTCTTTAACAGAGAGGAGACCCTTTAATTCCTTCCATCGAAGGCTTAAAGGAACCGGACCTGGACAGTAACCTAGTGGTGCAGCTGTTAGTAATCATGCTTATGCATGGGAAGGGCTACTCACCAATAAGCACTGGTCAGCTTGGTGAGTTTTTCTTTTTTGACCGAATTGGTATTACTTCTCCTTCCCATACCAATTCCCTCTTTCAACTTTTCTATCCAGTCTCCCTTGACTGACCTCTTGTTTCTTTCGACCCTGATGGTATTAGAGTACTCGAGGCCTAGGGGTTCATTTCTCCTTCCTTCCTATACCTACTTTCTCTCTATGGGTGACGTAACCACCACATGTGGTGCTTACTACTAAACGGTTACAACTAGTTTATTGTACTCCAATACAAACATGAAGCCTTGGAAAAAGAAGAAAATGTAAAAACCATAAAAAGCACCCCACGCTTTTGATGGTAAAACTATATTTTTTTAGATAACTCTAGTTTTATTCTAGATGTGTTGGAGATGATTTTTTTGTTGACCACTTTAATTTTATCCCAAGCGTGTTGGAAATTAAAATTATTTTTTAGTTCGGTTTTCTAATAAAGCGTGTTGTTTTAGTTTTTTTAAACTATTATTTATTTATTTTTTATTTTTAGTTTAATTGATTGTCATAAACCAGAATCCCATGAAAATTTAATTGCATATGATATTTTAGTGTCTACGCACGAATATAATTATATTTTTTTACAATTATTATTATCTAACATTATTATAATATTTTTAATATTTTAATATAGGTATATAGTTACAGTTTTCATATTTTTTGGATAAATTACAATGTGGTAAGTTGACAAAATTGTCATTAATATTTTACAGAATAAGATAAAAATGTACATCTTTAAATTCGATACTATTGTATTATGAGCTAAAAGTAATACTCTTCTAAAAAAAAAATCCTCCGGTCATCTTCTCAACTGCCATCTAGTGTTGTGTATCATAGAATTTGAAAAAGAAGCTAAACTTTTGAAACATTTATCTAAGCCTTTAGAATTAACAGTTTGAGAAAAGGTACACATTCAGAAAAACCATGTTAGATCCATGAATTTTGAGTTTTCGGACGAACAAAATTTGATTTTAAAGTTCTTCAAATCAACACTAGATGGCAGTTTAGAAGATGACCGGCATGATGAAAAATCAATAGTCGTGACAACAGCTGAAGTGGGAGCAATTGTTCTTGAAACTGCGGTTCTGTGTTAAATAACATAGATATATGAGGTAAGAATATACATTGTAAATCAATGGTAAAGAGAAAAATTTTTGCCTGAACTGGGAATCGAACCCCGAACCTTTAGCTTTCCGTGCTAATGCTCAGACCACTGAGCTACTCCAGGCTTCATTCCCATCCAAGCAAGAATCCTTCCTTTACCTTTACTCCACTGGTCCCACATTCAATTGCAATCATTCACAAATACACAATGAATGGCTTCTACCTGAAGAAGACATGAAGGGACCCCACACAGCTATAGCATTATTTATTAAATTAATATTGGGAAGCCACCTATTATCCTGGATGATAGGTGGCCCAGAACTCTTTTGGAATGGTCACCTTCTGGTAGAAGGAAACGGGGCAGGCCAAGAACAACTTGGAGAGGAGAGATCCATAGATTGATGAACGACCGAGGTCTGGAGGAGGATGAATGGCGTGATCGGCAAGAATGGCGAATGGGAATACAGGGTAACCGCTGAAAAGTGGAGAGGCCCTCAAAAGTAAAAAAAAGTAAGTAATATTGGGAAGCTAAAGCTATTACTATGATAGAAATAAGTAAATTAATAAACACAATTAAATTATTGTAAATCAATGATTCCCGGTTCAGGCAAAAATTTTTCTCTTTACCATTGATTTACAATAATTTAATTGTGTTTATTAATTTACTTATTTCTATCATAGTAATAGCTTTAGCTTCTCAATATTAATTTAATTAAGAATATACATTATTCAAATTGATTTTTAAAGCTGTCACACTTTTTTTTTACATTTGACTTTTTTTTTTCCTTGGGCATTAATTCTTTTATTCTCTGAATTCAGTGCCCAGCAGATTCTGTGCTTTTCGGTTTTAATACATATATTAAACATTCTAAAGTGCTAGAAGATAACACAAAGAAGAAATAAAAGAACTGACTTAACACATGATTTTCAAGTAAGTTCTTTTAGGACTTGGCTGAATATAAATACATACCCAATCACTATCATAGGTAATAACGGTGTCAGCCGATGTGAGATTAATTCCAAGGCCACCAGCTCGTGTTGAGATAAGGAATATGAAGATGTCAGGATCTGTGTTGAAAGCTTTAATACGTTGTTGTCTGTCCTCTATTTTTACGCTGCCATCTAAGCGTACGTACTTATATTTCCTCATTAGCAGGTAGTCTTCTAGAAGGTCTAACAATGTTGTAAATGTTGAGAACAGTAACACCTACAGCAAATAAACACAATGACAATTATTAACAAATTTTATTAATAAATGAGTTGGAGAAAATGTTTTAACATCTCACCTCACAAAGTTGCGTGTCTTCCCGATGCCAGTTTCAAAAGTATAGTTTTACTTCCATCTTCGGTCAAATTCCAATTGTTGAAATTTCGTCGTTAACATCATCTTCTGAACTGCCATCTGGTGTAGATTTTACGAACTTGAAGATTCAATTATTCTCATAGGGGATATCAAAATTCATTGCTTTATATTTATTCTTCTGAATGTATATCTTTTTCCAAATTCTTAATTCTAAAGGTTTCTCCAAATGTTTCAAAATTTTAGTAGTGTCTTTTCCGATTTTCTAGCAAACTATGAGCTGCAATTGCTGATTTTTCAATTTCACCATTTTTAATATTTCTAAGGTGTTCTTTTGTACGAATTCCTAAATTCCTTTTAGTTTTTTTCCTATATATACTATATTGCAGTCATTGCAACTCATTTCGTAAATTCCAGATTTTTTACTATCTGGGACTTTAACTTTCTTATTGGTTTCTAGTAGATTATCCAGGCTAAAGTTGTTAATCGGCGCTAATGTAACATCAAATTTGTTAAATATTTTTTGAAATTTTCTGTGTGTTTCAGGATGGTAAGTAATTTTCTTAAAATGTTTATTTTCTTTTGAATCAGGTTGTAGGGTGGTGTATTCTTTAAGTCTTTTATGTTGTTGGAATCTCTTTAACTTATTTATTATCATCTCCTTTCCAAAACAATTTGACATAGCAATGTTTAAAATGTGATTGAATTCCTTCTTAAAATTGTCTTCACTTAAGAGGATGTTGGTTAATCTGTACCCTAAACTGTTGAATATTGCATTTTTATGATTAAAACCCGAAGATTTAATGTAATTATCTGTATGGGTATCTTTCCTGTGTATATCGAATTCAATATTTTGATGATGTTGATTCATAGTGTTTCCTCCCACTGTAAATTTAATTAAACAAATTGTATATTTTGACTCGCCTCATATTTCTTGATTTTGATGCAGACCGGGTTCGTCGCTTCTGTGCGACATACTCGATGCATTAGAACTCTTTTGTTTTTTTATAATTTCAAACTTTTCTTTTCCAAAACTCTTTGATGATTGTTATAATTGTTTTTGATAATTTTTTTGACAAATTTTGGTGTAATTTTCAATTCCAAATATCTATTGACGATATTTTATATCAGCAGCTCTTTTATTTCTAATTCCCTTTAATTTCAATCTTGGTTTCCAAAAAAATGTACATTAAATTTTTGAATTTTTTATACCGCCATCTTGTTAACAGTTGTTTATACAGTTTGTTTTCCTTACAACTTGAATAGTCAACTTTAATATATGTAGGAAATTTGCTACATATATTTAACAATGAGAATATTTATGAACTATATAATTTTGGTAACAAATGTCCCAGATCGCTTGAGTAAAATCAAAACAGATAATTTATATTATTGCATATAAGCTTATGACATTACTACATTACAAAGAAAATCTGCAGTAGCAACATTCAGACTGCTAACGGGACATGACTGCTTGAATAAACACCTACACAGAATTTGCATAACAGATTCACCTAAATGCCCTTTTTGCAATTTAAATGGAGATATGGAAAGAAACCATCTCCTCCGTTGTCCAGCTTTTGTAGAAGAGACCAGCCTTTCTGCTAAATATTGGAGTGCAAGAGAGCGAATGATTTCATTATCAAGTGATGTTTTTATTATTAATTTAACATTTCTCAATGAAAGATAAATTAAATTTGAAGAGAAAAATTTTCGCCTAGACTGGGACTCGAACCCGGGACCCTTGGCTTTCCGGGCCAAGTGCTCTACCAACTGAGCTACCGAGGCGAGTTACGATCTAGACGCAAATTTTTCTCTTATATACGTTGTAATTCCCTATCGCCAAATGCTTTTGAAACCATTGTTTCTATCTTTGCAAATGGCGGCTTCTTAGTTAAGAAGACATTTATTGGAAATTTAACATTACTTTAAAAGCCAGTAAGGCCTCTAATGATGTTTTTATTATTAATTTAACATTTCTCAATGAAAGATAAATTAAATTTGAAGAGAAAAATTTTTCGTCTAGATCGTAACTCGCCTCGGTAGCCCAGTTGGTAGAGCACTTGGCCCGGAAAGCCAAGGGTCCCGGGTTCGAGTCCCGGTCTAGGCGAAAAAATTTTTCTCTTCAAATTTAATTTATCTTTCATTGAGAAATGTTAAATTAATAATAAATACATCATTAGAGGCCTTACTGGCTTTTAAAGTAATGTTAAATTTCCAATAAATGTCTTCTTAACTAAGAGCCGCCATTTGCAAAGATAGAAAACAATGGTTTCAAAAGCATTTGGCGATAGGGAATTACAACGTATATAAGAGAAAAATTTGCATCTAGATCGTAACTCGCCTCGGTAGCTCAGTTGGTAGAGCACTTGGCCCGGAAAGCCAAGGGTCCCGGGTTCGAGTCCCGGTCTAGGCGAAAATTTTTCTCTTCAAATTTAAAAAATTTCATTATCAAGTGCTCGACATTAGATACCAACCAACCAACCATATTATTGCATATTGATATTTTCCTGTCTTTTTCATTATTTTTACTAAATTGTTAGGGGGGAAGGAATTAAATACAAATGTTTAATCAGAGAACACATAATGCAAACATTCTTTTATATATATATATATATATATATATATTTTTTTTTTTTTAAAGCAATGGGAAGCTACCACACCTACAATTCCCTAGTAAAGCTGCAAGCATAGCATGAAAATGTTATGATTGCAGTGAAGGACCTGCCTTCGGGCAAAATTACTATGAATGATTATACAACTTTCCTCATTAGAGGATTGCCTCAAGGACAAAGTGATACAGACAATTAATTTTTGAAATTGATGAAATACATTTTGTAAATACATTAAAAAATTTCAAATTATGATTGAAGTATACATGCTATAAAGTAGACATTTTGTAAATATGGTTTCTTAAATATGGTGAAATTAAATGTTTTTTACCTCTCATCATATAAATCTTCTAAGTAGATCACGATTTCGAGACCATAACACAGAGGGAAGAAGAAGAGTTTCTTCTGATCGACATAACATCAGTCGCCAAAAAAGTACTGAAGATGAGACCGTTATGGTCTCAAAATTGTGATCTACTTAGAAGATTTATATGAGGAGAGGTAAGAAACATTTAATTTCACCATAAATTAAACCTCATAGTGATTAATTCCTATAAAAGTTAAAAATGGTTTCTTAAAATTGAAATTGATCCTCTAATGGCAGCGATGACAATTTTAGAAAGATACATCCTGTGCAAATCTAAGGAATTCCAAAATTTAGCTAAGAATCCTGGTATAGTACCTCTTGCCCCGATCATCAATCCTGTGACAGTTATACTATCTAGTTGGTATTTATCTTTGTAATAGTCAATTGTTGGCTCATATATGGCTTTCTTTTCAGAGTCAACTTCCTCAGGTTGGCCACTATGAGTCTCAAAACGAATTGTGGGATCTAATATCATACACTACGACTAATTAAATGTGCATTAATACATCTAAATATTTAATTTATAAAATATTAGGCATAAATTCCTAACACTGGATGAAAACACAAGAAAACAGTAGTAGTAGATATTATAAGTAAATTTATATATTCAGTTTGATCGATAAATAATTTTCCTCTTCAAAAAATTATAGTAGTAGTAGCTGTTCCCCCCCCCCAGGCTCTCATCTGTAAACGTTATATTAAATTAATGTTGGGAAGTAAACATTATTAGGTATAAGAATCAAATGCATTGTGAATTCTTCTTACCTCATACATCTATGTTTTTTAAACACAGAACTGCAGTATTGGAAAAAAACATCTTTTCCGATACTGCACTTCCGTGTTAAAAAAACATAGAAGTATGAGGTAAGAAGAATTCACAATTCATTTGATTCTTATTAAGAAAACCTCATAATGTAAAAATTCCCAAATTTATTATGAGGTATAATTACTGAATTAATGGTAAAGAGAAAAATTTCTGCATGAACTGGGAATCGAACCCCAAACCTTTAGCTTTCCATGCTAATGCTCTGTCCACTGAGCTAATTCAGGCTTCATTCCCATCCAAGCAGAAATCCTTCTTTTACGAAGCCTGAATTAGCTCAGTGGACAGAGCATTATCATGGAAAGCTAAAGGTTCGGGGTTCGATTCCCGGTTCAGGTAAAAATTGTTCTCTTCACCATTGATTTACAATAATTTAATTGTGTTCATTAATTTACTTATTTCTATCATAGTAATAGCTTTAGCTTCTCAATATTAATTCAATAATCACTGAAATTCATCGGAGAACATTTTTTGACATAAATTTTGTATTTTTCACAAAACCGCTCTTGTCATGCAGCAGGCCCAGGTTCGATTCCTGGTCGGGACAGGCTCCTGGGTGAGTTTTCTTCACGGTTTTTCCTCACCTGTAAGAGAAATGCCAGAAAGCTTAGGGCCCAACGGTCCCCGAAAATCACCCAGCCATCATCATCCTTCATCGGTGTGGAAAGCAACGGGAAGCTACCATACCTATAATTCCCTAGTAAAGCTGCAAAGCATAGCATGAAAATGCTATGATTGCAGTTAAAGTCCTGACCTCGGATGAATTACTATGGATGGATATATATATATATATATATATATATATATATATATTTACTATAGTCAAAGATGCTTGGTCTAAAGCAGTATCAATGCACAGATATCATAAATAAGTACTAACCTTGTGACCTCTCTCCTTCAGTTTTGCCAACATGGCATCAAGCACAAGAAGTTTCCCTGATTTATTAACTAATTCCTCATCGACTCTAAGTTCCTTCTTACCAGGTACCAGAGGAAAATGTACAAGGTACGGATGGTTTAGAATTTTACGTAACTGCATCATTGAATTCGACATTTTCAGTTGTATTCTATAATCTTTATCTTCTTTATCTAGGATGACTACATCATATTTTGTGCTGAAAAAATAAGAAAAACAAAATTTGAAGAAGGAATATTGATAATATGAGATCTGGATTTATAAAGGTTAGCTCAGGTAGGCAATTATGTTCTTTTCAGGGAACTGAGGAATCTTGCTGAGAAGCTGCTTCAAAAATGAATATATATATAGGTAATATCTTCTATTCAAAGTTAAAATTGGGAAACACATTATGAGGTTCATAATTAATAAATTAATGAGTCATTTTAACATCTTACCTCATATTTCATGTTTTTCAAACACGGTAACTATAGTTTTCAAATGATCTTGTCATTCATTTTCAACCGCCATTATGACTACCGGATATTCGTTGGAATCTCCCTCTATAACGTTGCCATCTGGTGTTGATTCGATGAACTTCGAGATGAGGTCACGTTCATCCGGAATGTCGAAATTCATAGATTTAAATTTGTTCTTCTGTATAAATATTTTCTCCCAAACTGTCAAATCCAAGGTTTTCCAAATGTTTTAGAAGTTTAGCTTCTTTTTCAATACTATGACCTTCCAACAAACTATGTGCTATTGCAGCACATAGTTTGTTGGAAGGTCATAGTATTGAAAAAGAAGCTAAACTTCTAAAACATTTGGAAAAACCTTTGGATTTGACAGTTTGGGAGAAAATATTTATACAGAAGAACAAATTTAAATCTATGAATTTCGACATTCCGGATGAACGTGACCTCATCTCGAAGTTCATTGAATCAACACCAGATGGCAACGATATCTCGAAGTTCGTCAAATCAACACCAGATGGCAACGTTATAGAGGGAGATTCCAACGAATATCCGGTAGTCATAATGGCGGTTGAAAATGAATGACAAGATCATTTGAAAACTATAGTTACCGTGTTTGAAAAACATAAAATATGAGGTAAGATGTTAAAATGACTCATTAATTTATTAATATCTTCTATCACTCACCTCATATTCTTCTTTTTTTAAACTAGTTTCGGAACTTTACATTTCAGTTCCATCTTCAGTAATTTCATGACTGTTGTTGTTGTTTTGAAGAACCGCCTTTCACTCCCTCTGTTGCTAGATGGAAAAACTTCAAAATCAGGTCGTTTTCCCTGGGAATTCAAAGTTCATTAATTTTTCCTTTTCATTTTTTTTTAACGTAGATTTTTTCCCAAACAGTGAGTTCTTTTGGTTTTTCTATTTGTTTTAATAATTTTGTCTACTTTTTTATAAGATGTTTTTCGACCATGCATGGGCAGCCACTGTGGATTTTTCTACTTTCCCTTTCTTGATGTTCCTGAGATGTTCTTTCATTCTGGTTTTCAAATTTTTCTTAGTTTTTCCTATGTAGACTTTCTCACATTCTTCACATTTAATCTGACTATTTAACTCATGCCCCAAAATGGGAGTCAATGACCAATCAATTTCGATGAATTTTGCTTTACAACCAATCACAGTCGTGTTTCACCTCGATAATTATTGAATTTTGATTACCAAAATAAAGAGAGCTCCTCCTTGTTTCATTTTTTCTCCACTAGAGTGCATTCTTACAATATTGTGATCATATTTGGCAATAAATAGTATGATCAAGTTGCAGTGATGAACAAGTGAAACATATTTAATTTCACAGGGAAAAAACACTATGAGGTTTAATTTAAGAAATAAATTAATATTTTTAATACCTCACCTCATATCCTTTAATCTTCTAGACTGCAGTTTCGGAGCTATATCTCCATCTTCAGTATTCAAAATATTAAGAATTAAATTAATCGTGATTATTTCTTGCCTCATACTTCTATATTTCTTTAAATACTGCAGTGCTGTGTTTAAAAAAACATAGAAGTATGAGGTAAGAAATAATCACGATTAATTTAATTCTTATGAATTGAACTCCATACTGTTAAAAATTCCCAAATTTAATATATAAATTCAAAATATTATCATATTTCATCATCATAGTACATTCACGAATTTAGGCCATTTGTTGACCTGTTTCGGCCTCAAGAGAAACACCATCCAGAAGTCTTTTGAGTGGACGTCCTGGTCTTCTTCTTCCTGCAGGTTGATATCTTAACATTAGTTTGGGTATTCTGTGATCTTCCATTCGATGAACATGTTGTATCCATCTTGACTTATAATCAGAAATTTTGTTTTCTAAAGATTCCATGTGTAATTCTTCTAAGATGTCTTCATTTTTTTTGTGATCTAGTAGTGTGTATCCTGCAGTCCTCCGAAGATATCTCATTTCAGCAGATCTAAGTCTCTGTATATCCTTCTGTTTCAACGTCCATACTTCGCTACCATACAAAAGAGTTGGAAGAGCCAGTGTTTTATACACTTTCAGTCTTGAATGCTTTGGACTAACTGTGGCTTGAAGATAGAATTTATTAACCCTAAAATTCTTAAAAATTTAGATATTTTTGCATTTACATCCTTTTCTTCTTCATATGAGATATTGCATCCTAGATATGTAAAATTATTCACTTGCTCCAAAATTTTATTGTCCAGTACAATTTTTACTTCTGACAGGATCTACACCTTGAAATGCCATAATTTTTGTTTTTTCTGTAGATATCTTTAATCCATATTCTTCTGTAATTTTGTTAAGTTCATACAGACCTTTCTGTAGATTATCTTCGGAATTTGCTATTATTATTTGGTCATCTGCAAACAATAGGGTGTTTAATTTTCTATTTTCTGATATTCTTATTCCAAATTTATATGTTTTGTTCCAGCAACATATTACTTCATTGATATAAATTGCAAAGAGTGTTGGGGATAGGGGGCAGCCTTGTCTCACACCACGATTTATAATTCCTTCTTCAGAAAATCTGTTATTTAATTTAATCTTTATGGTGTTGTCTTTGTAAATATTTTGTATGTTCTGCCGAAGTAAATTTGGTATATTTCTGTCTTCCAATATATTTAAGAGTTTTGATCTCTTGACTGTGTCGAATGCTTTTTCAAAATCTATGAAAGCAAAATGTGTTTCTAAGTTGAATTCTCTTCTTTTTTCAAGTAATAGTTTAACAGAAAATGCTGAATCAATACAAGATCGTCCTTTCCTAAATCCATTTTGACATTCCATAAGGAATTTTTCACTGAAACTTTTCAATTTTCCATTTAAAATGTCTGCATAAATTTTGTAGCATGCGTTTAACAAACTGATTCCCCTATAGTTGTCCATTTTCCTCTTGTCTCCTTTCTTGAACAGGGGTATAACAATGCTTGTCTTCCATTCTTGTGGTATATCTGCATTTTTGAATACATTATTAAAGAAGGACAACAGTCTTTCATGGAACTGTTTGCCTGCATATTTGTACAATTCAGAATTCAAGCCATCTGTGCCAGTTGCCTTCCCATTTTTAATTTCTTTAAACTATTGTTCAATTCTTCCAATGATATTATGGAATCTGTCTCATTATTATTTCGGAAAATTGTATCTTCATAGCTATTGTCAGTCCAAAGACTTTTATAATAATTGAAAAAATCTTCTTTTGTTACTCCGCAATTAATTTTGGTAGATTCTTTAATATCTTTATTCAAATGTTTTAATATTTGAAGGCATTAGGTTGGAGCTTATGCAAATCTGATTCTAAATGTGTAACAAAATTTAACCATGTTTTCCTATGTCTCTTTCTTATTTCCCTCTTAACAAATAGCTCTACAGCGTTTGAATTCTATTTCATTTTCTACTTTCTTTGTGTTCAAATATTTTTTATAAGCTGCATTTTTTTCTTCAATCAATTGTTTTATTTGATCATCCCAGATTTTTAGAGTTCTATTTCTTCTTTGTTGTATATTTACTTTTCCTAAAGTTTCATTAGCTGCATTTTGAATTATCATTTTAATGTTTTTCCCATTCTATAATATTTGAAGAGAAAAATTATATGCTCAAACCGGGGCTTCAACCCAGGACACTTGGTCTAGAGAACCAAGGGTCCCTGGTTCAAGTCCCGGTTGTGAGCGTATAATTTTTCTCTTCAAATATGATTTATCCATCATTGAGATGTATGAAATGAATAATAAAAACATCAGAAAAAAAAAGAAAAGAAAAAAATTCAAAATATTAATTTAATTCTTAAATGAAACATAACCAAACATTCCTCATTTGTTTTGAAACATCGCCATTTACATTAAATTTATAAATATTTTAAATAACTATATTTAAATAATGATTTGTGAGTAAACAGCTTAATTTTATACGATAAATAGTCCTAACAATTGCCACTCTTGATTTCCAGATCCTCTAGATAAATTGGAAATCACTCGTGGCATTACTTATGATAAATCCCTGATTTATTTTCTTCTTCTATTTTCTCATTTTGTTAGATCTACTTAATATACTGATGCTATAGTCATTTTTCGGTGCCAATCTTATGTTGAAATATTTAAATATATTTTCAAACTTATGGTGCTTCAATGGATGATATGTGAATTTCTTCTTTTAGAAGAGTATTTAATTAATATATTTTTTGTATTTTGGACTTGTTTATTTTCTTGTGTATCATTCTTTCTTCAAATCCATTTTTTGTAGCCACGTTGATTATGTGTTTTTCTTTTTTTTTTCATAATTTTCTTTATTCATGGGTATGTTCGCTAATCTATGTGTCAAACTATTGAAAACTGCCTCTTTGTGAGCTATGTGATTGAAACCTCAAGCTTTCATACAGTTATCTATATGTGTCTTTTTCTGTACATTCCAAATTCTATCTTATTTTCTTCATTCCTTCTTAAGTTAAGATCTAAAAATGGTATTTCTCTATTGTTTCCACAGTGAACTTAGGAGAAAATAAGAGAAATTTGAAAACCAGAGTGAAAGAACATCTCAGAATGTCAAGAAAGGGGAAGTAGAAAAATCTGCAGTGGCTGCCCATGCATGGTCTGAAAAACATCTTATCGAAAAGAAGGCTAAATTATAAAAACAAATAGAAAAACCAAAAGAACTCCTATTTGGGAAAAGATCTACATTCAAAGGAGCAAAAAGAAGAAATTGATGAACTTTGAAATTTCCGGGGAGAATGACCTGATTTCGAGGTCTTTCTGTCAGCCAACAGAGGGAGCAAAAGGCAGCTCTTCAAGACGGCAGAACAATGGTTGCAGGGATACTGATGATGGAACTGAAGTGTAAAGTTCTTAAACTACTTCAAATTACAAAAAAAAAAAGAAGAAAAATATGAGGCGAGTGATAAAAACTTTATGGTGAAATTAAATGTTTCTTACCTCTCCTCATATAAATGTTCTAAGTAGATCGCGATTTTGAGACCATAACAGTCTCATCTTCAGTACTATTTTGGCGACTGATGTTATGTCGATCGGAAGAAACTCTTCTTCTTCCCTCTGTTGGTGGACCGATGAACCTCTGGATCAGGTCAAAATTTGCAGGAATTTCAAAGTTACTTATGAACTTTCAAATTCCTGCAAATTTTGACCTGATCCAGAGGTTCATCGGTCCACCAACAGAGGGAAGAAGAAGAGTTTCTTCCGATCAACATAACATCAGTCGCCAAAGTACTGAAGATGAGACCATTATGGTCTCGAAATAGCGATCTACTTAGAAGATTTATATGAGGAGAGGTAAGAAACATTAATTTCACCATAAATTAAACCTCATAGTGATTAATTCCTATAAAAGTTAAAGATAAAAACTTTACCTAAATTCATGTGTTTGTTACATGTTTAATTTTGAAGTGTTGAAATGACTTGTAACAATGAAAAGCCAATCTACCATTTGGTTTGATAAAATCTACAAAAATAAAGAAAAATAAGAGCATGTCTCAAGTGACAGAAAGACTCATAGTAACAAAACATCAACCTGCGTTCACCTTAAAACATTACACAACTTTGAAATTATGAATCTCAAACATTATTGTCTGAGTCAACTAGCTCATTATAAACTCACCTTTCTTTATCTTCAAATTCATCGTCACCGTCAACAAGATCATATCTATAATTTTTTTGCACCAAAGAAGCCTTTCGTCTAGCACGTTTTCCATCGGGTTGGTCAGGAATAATTAGACTCTGAAAAAAATATGAATTAAATTAATTTATTTAGTGTCAAGTTTATCATAAGTAGTGCCACGAGTGATTTCCAAAGTATCTAGAGGATTTAGAAATCAAGAGTGGCATTTGTTAGAACTATTAACGAATAAAATTAAATTTTGAAGAGAAAAATTTTCGCCTAGACCGGGACTCGAACCCGGGACTAAGAAGCCACCATTTGCAAAGATAGAAGCTATGGTTTCAAGCATTTGGCGCGAGGGAATTACAACATACATAAGAGAAAAATTTGCGTCTAGATCGTAACTCGCCTCGGTAGCTCAGTTGGTAGAGCACTTGGCCCGGAAAGCCAAGGGTCCCGGGTTCAAGTCCCGGTCTAGGCGAAAATTTTTTTCTTCAAATATAATTTATCCTTCTATGAGAAGTGTTAAATTAATAATAAAAATCGTGAATAAAATTAAGCTGTTTATTCACAAATTATTCGACCAAAGAAAGCCAATGGAGAAATAAAATTGTTTCTGAAGTACTGGATTGGCCACGAAAAGAAGCTGTCGCAAAATTTCGGATTGCAACAGGACATGACTGTCTCGCTACCCACCTTCATCGTCTGGGGATATTGAACAACCCTCTCTGTATGCTGTGTAGGACTGGTGCCAATATGGATTCTGCCCACCTACTCCACTGTTCTGCACTAACAACTGCTACACTCCATCAACACTACTGGGAGGCAAGAGGGAAAATGATCTCACTGCAAATCTCCTAATCTACTTAAGATTACTCTATTTATATTTTTATAGTGTTTTTATGTTATTGCTTCAATTGTGTATAGTTATTGTAAATATGTTAATAAGATCTGTCATTTGGGTGAATGATCTGTATTTCAAGTGCCTTGCATTAAATAAATTATTTAAATATAGTTACCAGTTAAGTTATGTAGATAGGAAATAACACTATGAGGTTCTTTAATATTGTTTATTTTTTATTATTTCACTCACCTCATACTTCATAATTCATAGCAGACCCTGGGTTTCTTCACATAATTTGTGACATTGTCAATGCTGCATCACGTTCACAACTGACGTCCAACGGCCTTCTATCCTGCAGACTGACCTCCGCGCCATCTGGTGGCCGACCGAAGAATTTCCAAATCAGTCCTCTTTCTTTATAACCGGGTATTTCAAAATTCATAGTTGTATTTTCATTCTTGCATATGTAAATTTTTTCCCAAATTGTGAGTTCCTTCGGTTTTTCCAATTGTTTAAGTAATTTTGTTTTGGTTTCTATTCTATGTTTTTCTGACCAGTTAAAAATGTTAAAAATGGAGAAACCGAAAAATCTGCAATAGCTGCACATGCCTGGTCAGAAAAACATAGAATAGAAACCAAAACAAAATTACTTAAACAATTGGAAAAACCGAAGGAACTCACAATTTGGGAAAAAATTTACATATGCAAGAATGAAAATACAACTATGAATTTGAAATACCCGGTTATAAAGAAAGAGGACTGATTTGGAAATTCTTCGGTCGGCCACCAGATGGCACGGAGGTCAGTCTGCAGGATAGAAGGCCGTTGGACGTCAGTTGTGAACGTGACGCAGCATTGACAATGTCACAAATTATGTGAAGAAACCCAGGGTCTGCTATGAATTATGAAGTATGAGGTGAGTGAAATAATAAAAAATAAACAATATAGTTACCAGTATTTTAAAATATTTATATATTTATTGTAAACGGCGATGTTTGAAAACAAATCAGAAATGTGAGGTTATGTAGTATTCACTACAACTTGATCATATTATTCATTACCAAATAAGATCACAATATTGTAAGAGTGCACCCTAGTGGAGAAATAATGAAACACATCTAATTGTATAGTGTAATCAACATTCCATCCATAGTAATTCTGCCAGAGGGCAGGTCTTTCACTGCAATCATAGCATGCTATGCTTTACAGCTTTACTAGGGAATTACAGGTGTAGTAGCTTCACATTGCTTTCCACGCCAGTGAAGGATGATGGAGATGATGATATGGCCGGATGATTTTCGGGGACCTTTGGGTCCTAAGCTTCCTGACATTTGTCTTACAGGTGAGGAAAAACCCCAAAAAAAACCTCACCCAGGAGTCTGTCCCAACCGGGAATCGAACCCGGACCCACTGCATGACAAGGCAGCACGCTACCTCGAGACCACAGCGGTGGACTATAATCAACATTATAGGTTATTAATTTATTTTTTCAGTAAACAACTCAGTAAAATCAAGGAATATGTTCATTATTTGCTATATTCAATGTATTTATTGTAGAAAAGTAATGCTCTGAGCTGCTCAGAATATTAAAAAGGAAGAGCTTTCCTTATCACAAAAGCAGGAGTTGATAAAAAGTTAGGTGAAACACGACTGTCATTGGTTGAATTTGAAGAGAAAACATATGCCTAAATCAGGATTTGAACCTAATATCTCTGGTTCTGTACACCAGTGCTTTAACGATTTACCCTCTTACTAATAAACCATATATAACTTTTATACAAGGTTTATACACATTATAGTTGAAAATTCTCACTAATAAACACTGTATTAGCTGCTCAGTGTATAAGAAGTGTAAAACTTTACATGGGAATCATTATACATGCCTCCAGCCTTGTTTAAGGATTGTATAACTAGACAAAATGTCGGACTTTCATATCAACTGATTGTTTTCCTATGATATTGATGAACATTTCCTTAAATTTAACGCAAAATGCAACACTTTAAACGACTGTTTGATGGATGCACAGGACATAAATAATATTAATAAAGCTCTGGGTAGGAAAATAAAGGCATCATAAAATGCCTTTGTTACACTCATTCTCGATTAGGCCTAATAATATTTTTTAATCTTCCTTTGGCCAGCAACCAATCGAAGGGACTATTATTATGCTTTCAAGTCTTATATGAGAATTTCCCGGAAGGATCAAACTATTTACGCTGGAGGGAAAATTTTCTATAGGATCGTAACAGGCCTTTGCCTAATACTTGGAAGGAAGAAGAAGAAGAATGTTTTTTAATTGAACATTGATTCACAAAAGAATATGTTCTAGAAAAGTTGCTGTAGACAAGATTTAACCTGAATGTAGTTTAAATGCTTGATAGTATTATTTTAACAAAACATTCTTGCATCATTGACACATAATACACAAACCGATATAAAAATGTATTTAGTTATAGAGGTACTATTATTGCACCAGCATATGTGATAGTTTGATAGTCTTGTGGTTAGAGCTTCTGACTATGGTCCGTGAGGTCCTAGGTTCGATTCCGATCGAACCGCAATTTTTTTTTTTCGCTTAAAGCATTATTCTGTTGTCGGTAACATTTCCTACTATTTTGAATGTTTTCTAACGCATCTTAAAACACTGCATATAATTCATAAGTAATGGGAAAAACTTTATTAGTTTCCAAGAATTGTTCGAAATTCTTGACGTTAGATGGCAGCACATTATCTGTGAAACTAATTCTACGATATATCTGACATAGCTTGAAGGAAAATGTATATAAATTAAAACACACATTTTTTCCATACCTCCCCAATTAGGGAATCTCTCTCTATTCTTATCCATACTCATTTCTTACACAATCACTAGTTGATGTCGTTTTCTTTCTGTTACAAACTGCGCGTAATATGTTGTGATGTCATAATGATGACGAATATGTGTGTAATTATTGTATTGTTATATAGCTCCGGCACAACGTTTATTAGTAAGGAAATTATACATGATCTATATAAGGCTTATACATTGTATAACTAAACAACTGATGAAAGCCTGTATAAGAGATTTTCATCAGTAACACCGTTAAGCTATCAGGCATCACGATTTAAACAGATTTTTCTCTTATACCAAAATCTATAATTATAATTGTTAGTGATTATGGCTACTTTTACTATTCTTGACGAGATGTTACCACATCTGAATTAGAAAGTTTGGTGACCTAGTGCTCTTCCCACTATCAACCAGTCCCTCCATGTATGAATGGCAACATTATATGTGTCTAATTATATTAAATTAATGTTGGGAAGTAAACATTATGAGGTATAACTAGAGTCCGGATATTAGGCACTTAAAAAAAATCAAAATCATTACTATAGGCACTAAAAAAATCAAAATAGGCTCTTACAAAAAATGGACTACAACATAACTTTTTACAGTCTTACGTTAAGAATATAAACATATGCTATCAATAGCAAGCGAAGATATCAGAGATGCTTTTGGAATTTGTTTTGCCTTTTTACAAAGAGCAGAACCGTCACTTGAGAATATTTCCGCAACAAATTCTTTCACGAAATTAGTCAGTTTGTCTTTTTCTATTATTTATTTTTTATTTCACTCACCTCATACTTCATAACTCCTCACAAACCCAGGGTTTCGTCACATCATTTGTGACATTCTCAATGCTGTGTCACGTTCACAACCATGATGAAACCCTGCGTTTGCGAGGAGTTATGAAGTATGAGGTGAGTGAAATAAAAAAATAAATAATATTAAAAAACCTCATAGTGTTATTTCCTATCTACATAACTTGTCTTTTTCTGTTGTCTGCTCTTTAGGTATCTTAAACTGTTCTAAAGGTAAAAAAAAAACACATACACTTGTTGCACCACTATGTCTTTGAAGCACCTGTCTGTGAATAAGGACTGCAGACATTACATTTTCAATGAGAAATATTGATCTTCAACCATAAATTTATATAAGGATTCTATAATAGCATAGGACTATTCCGCTTAATGGGAGTGCATGAGATGGAAAAATACAATATTCACCTAACGGGAGTGCATTGAGGCAAAACCATGTACCTGCTAGGTTACTGGGTTATTGCCACCCTTATCCTAAAATATTCTAAGGGAATTTATAAAAAGAACACTTGAAAACTTCTGTAAAATGATTTGTGCCATGAGATTTGTCCATTTCAATTGATTTCATTGAAATGCTGAGTTAATTTTGAGAAAAAATTGCAAATAGGCATTTATAGGCAAAATTAACTTAATGGAAAACAACTCTAGGGTCAGGTCTGAGCGCAAATTTTTCTCTTCAAATATGATTTATCCATCATTGAGATGTATGAAATTAATAATAAGAACATCTAAAAAAGCCGTACTGGCATTTAAAATATAATGTATAATTCCCAAATATGTCTTCTTAATATAGGAGCCGCCATTTGCAAAGATAGAAGCAAAGGCTTCAAAGCATTTGGTGGGCGGGAATTACAACGCATATAGAGAAAAATTTGCATTTAGATCGGTACTGCTCAGGTAGCTCAAATGGTAGAGCACTTGGACTAGAAAACCAAGGGTCCCGGGTTCAAGTCCGGTCTGAGCGCATAATTTTTCTCTTCAAATATAACTCTAGGGTCGTTGGTATGAACTTATATGAAGTCACTTTTACAATATCGATAATAAATAACTGTAGGCATTTTCCCTAACATCCGGTCTCTAGATATAACCATTGAAATTCATCGGAGAACATTTTTTGACAACAAAAAATTCATGAGGTGAGTTTTCAAAAAAATGTTCTCTGATGAATTTCAATTATACGTCTCCTTTAGACTCCAGTTGTAGTTATCAAAGTCCAAAGATCCGTTAATTTTGCTATAATAACCTCATCTTATTCTAAAAATCATGTTAGACAATTTTACCTCTTCTTCTTTCTGGAGCAGTCTGCTATAATTGTGTTCAACAGTAGCTCTATATAATTCCAACTGGATAGGCGACATTGGTGCATACACTATTAATTCCTTCTTTGGTGGAATATTCAAGGCGACGTCAGCCTTTACTCTTCGTAAAAGGAATGGTGTTAGAATCTGTAAAAAAAAAGTTAATTCAAATCAAGTGTTACTCTAACTCCATAGGAAATGCATGCAAAATCTAGATATAATATTTAAAAATGGGGACCACCGCTGTTGTGGGCTCGAAGTAGTGTGCTGCTTTCTCACGCAGCACGCCCAAGTTCAATCCTGGGTTGAGACAAGTTTCCTGAGTGAGGTTTTTTTTTAGGTTTATCTCACCAAGACAAATGTCAGGAAACTTTAAGGCCCAAAGTAGTAAAATTAGGCATTTCATGGGAAGGACCCCATACAAAGTAAAATCTGTCTCCAGAATAAAATTTTGGAGAGATCTAATCAATTTAAATATCTTGGATATTATCTCTCTATCTGGGATGAAAAGGATATCCCTGAAAAAATTACTAGTTATAATAAAAGTTTGGGAATTATTAATCAAGTTATGGTTGGTTGGTATCTAATGTCGAGCACTTGATAATGAAATCATTCGCTCTCTTGCACTCCAATATTTAGCAGAAAGGCTGGTCTCTTCTACAAAAGCTGGACAACGGAGGAGATGGTTTCTTTTCATATCTTCATTTAAATTGCAAAAAGGGCATTTAGGTGAATCTGTTATGCCAATTCTGTATAGGTGTTTATTCAAGCCGTCATGTCCCGTCAGCAGTCTGAATGTTGCTACTGCAGATTTTCTTTGTAATGTAGTAATATGAAACCATCCCTTGTACAAAAAAAAACACCAGATTACGTTTATATAACACTTTGGCTAGACCAGTGTTGACCTATGGTAGTGAAGCATGGACACTAAAAAGACAACATGAAAGCAGAATAACGGCTTGTGAAATGAGATTCATGCGCAGAACAGCGGGTTACAGCAGATGGGATCGGAAAAGGAACACCGATATCTTAAAAGAATTGAAGGCTACGCCAATTTTGGAATATATTAAACAGTACCAACTAAATTGGAAACACCATCTTGAAAGAATGAGTTCAAATCGGATCCCCAAAGCTGTTTATAATTATATACCAAGAGGACGAAGATCACTGGGCCGTCCTATGAAACACTGGAGGGAAAATTTTCTATAGGATCGTAACAGGCCTTGGCCTAATACTTGGAAGGAAGAAGAAGAAGTAGTAGTAGTCCAGGTCACTCCACTGGGAAGCATAGGGCCTTAATAAAAGCTCGCTAACAAACTATGTTGTTTGCCAACGCCTTAATTTCATTCCAACTCATCCCTGATGGTATTCCTCCATGTTGCTCTAGATCTTCCTCTTCACCTTTCATTTTCTCAATCCTTGGGGGTTCCAACAAATGCCATTTTTGTGATGTTATCATTCTCTCTTTAATACCCAAATGGTCCTCGAAAACCATCTGGCCATCATTATTATATTCGCCTCATTAGATTAACCCATTGGCTTACACAGATGGCTCCCAGCCGGCTGATCAAGTGAAGCCCATTCTTACACAGACGGCTGTGAGCCGGTTGAGCAGCTGTAGCTTCTTGTTAGTGTTTCTTTAGTTTTGTCAATAGATGGCATGATATGTTATATACCGTTGGAAAGCTGAGAGAACGATCTATTCAATGGTGTACAACATCCTCGATTTCTCTCGATAGATCGCGAGTTATAAGCCATTATTTTTCGGTTACGATAATTTTCTTAAAATTAAATGGTAAATATGGGTGCAACTATGGAGGAAATATTAATAAGGCAATGGGTTAAGACCTCTCCTGGTGCATCATTACCATCATCATCATCACCACCTTTCATATCATTGGGGCAGCATAACACTGTCTTCCAGGCATCCCAACCTCGGAAGTGGGTTACAAGTACGCCAAGTACACAAATTATATTTGAAAAGAAAAATATACGCCCAGACTGGGGTTTGAACCGAGGACCTTTGACTTTCTATGTCAATGCTCTTCCTTCAATATAATTTGTCCATCATTAAGATGTTTAAAAATGAATAATATTAACATTGAAAGAAGCACTACTAGCTTTATAAGTAATGTTTAAATTCCCAATAAAAAGCCTTCTTAATAAAGAAGCTGCCATTTGCAAAAATTGTAGCAACGGCTCGTAGCATTTGGGGTTAGGGAATTAACTATGTGTACGAGAAAAATATGCATTTAGATTGGAGGCCTAGGTGGCTCAGATGGAAGAGCATTGACATAGAAAGTCAAAGGTCCTGGGTTCAAACCCCAGTCTAGGTGTATATTTTTCTTTTCAAATATAATTTGTCCATCATTAAGATGGTATTTCGACCAGTATGGGACCGGTGCCCACCCAGCATCGTGATGCATTTGGGTAGCTACAATATGTAGCGGCTCCAGGTTGAGAAAACCAGCTATAACAGCTGTGGGACTCGACATGCTGACCACATGTCACCCCTACACTGGCTGTTGATCATCTACCTCTGTGATTGACACATGTGGATGAGAGGGCAGCAACCGGCTGGTAGGCTAAGAGCCTTTTTTTAAGATGTTTAAAAACGAATATTATCATTGAAATATATATATTTATTTATTTATATAAATGAATCGGATATTATTTGTTCATCTTACCTGATAAAACTCCATGATTCTCTCAGACAATCTGTAAGAATCATGAAGTTTTATGAGGTGAGATCTAAAAATAATATCCATTTCATTTACATAAATTGTATATTATATTATAGTGTTACTTCCCATTGAACTTTTTTATGAAAATGTATTTATATTGTAATCAAATGGTAAAGAGAAAAATTTTATGCCTGAACCGGGAATCGAACCCCGAACCTTCAGCTTTCCGTGCTGATGCTCTAACCGTTGAGCTAATCCAGGCTTCCTTCCCATCCAAGCATAAATCCTTCCTTTACCTCATAGAGAAACTTCGAATAGAGGGGAAACTGAGTACAGTGACATCTAAAAAATTTTGGTCGTTTACGATGAACTACAATGAGCAAACTACAATGGTAGCGCTGTTTCGTAGTAACAGAATATGTAACTAAATAAAACAAATGCAAGGCACACGGCGTCGTTCACGGCCACAGAGTTTCTCTATGGTTCACGGCGTGTTTAACAGTGTTCACTCGGGATTATGGGAAGTTAGCCATTTTGTAAATTTAAATTTTTAACTGCTATCCTTTCGTTCTATGTAGACGGTACTGTAAATTATCGAAAGTTAAAATCATTACTTAGATTTTATTTTACTCTAATTTGTAAGTAAATTCAAGCTTGTTTGCATTTTTAATGTGAATCTATTTTCAAAGATAAACCTACTAGAAGTGATAAAATTCTAAGATTTGTTAGGTTAGGAAGAGTGATGTTAGTGTACAGCCATTTCTAATAAACATTTTAAAAATGTGACTTTATAATGGACAGATGTACGACATGGCTAAGGTTATTTAATAAATATTGTATAAAATATGTATGTGAGAATAAGAGGGTAGGTCAATTGTACATATTTATTAAAAGAGCTCATAATGCACGTTTTAAAATTTTAATAAACGAAAATAAATTAACATGTTTTATTTATTTCCATTCTTCCCTTTCTGTTAAAATTAAAGAAAATCTGTAGGTCTGAGAGACTGGGTATACATAATTCCACAATTTAAGATTAATTAATACGTTATTTATTCCTATAAAAGTTAAATTCCATAATTATTCACCAGATGGCGTTATATAATTATAATTCATAATTTTACCACCAGGCGGTGCTGAATTTCATATTAGTACCAAAAAAAGAACCGAAAAAATTTAGGTGTCGTTAGTTGTATTACACTAGCGCCGCCTGTGGCATGTACGCGCAACTCGTCCACTTTCTTCTCTGGTACTCTGTGCCTTTACCTTACTGTCTTGGTCCCACATTCAAATGCTATGAATCATCATTCACAAATACACAATGAATGGCTTCTACCTGAAGAAGACATGAAGGGACTCCACATAGCTATAGCATTATTTATTAAATTAATATTAAGAAGCTAAAGCTGTTACTATGATTGAAATAAGTATATTAAAGTACACTACTAAATTATTGTAATCAAATGGTAAAGAGAAAAATTTTTTTTTATGTATTTATATATTTAGATACACACACACATACATTTTACACTCTTGGAAAGAATCCATAGACTGGATATGATGACCGTAGATTTTGAAAGAAATTTAATGGAAACTTATTTCATGAAACTGTTTACTTAAAGACATTTCTGTATAGAGCAGTTTCATGGCATTTATTCTTTTTTGTAAAAATAACATGGTAGGTGTCACATTCAGTACCAGGCATTGAGCAGGGTATTTAAACCCACAGACCAGCCATTTAAATACCCCAGCTACCCTTTTTGCAGCACTTCAGAAAATGGACCATTATTCACAAACTATTAGTCGTAGAAAATTCAAATTTTGTACATACCTAAAGGAGATATCCTAGTAGGATTTGATGGTGAAATAACTTGGGTGATTGACATCACATGGTATCGGCGTATCAATTTCAGGAAGTGGAAGTTCATCTTCACTTTCACTTTGTGAATCTTTTAATTCAGGAATCAGTTCATCACCTGAATCATCATTATACAAAATATTCACTAATTCCTCTTCGGTGAGATATTTTTCTTTCGCCATGGTTTCACTCACGCACAAACTACAGCGCGATAACGAGGAACATATACGACTACATTGGAGCCTGGATGCAAGTTTGGGTGAACGAATTCCATGTGTTGTTTGTTTTAAAAATAAAAGGGGATTCACCAAGGTTAAACGTGTCAAACGGGAATAGAAAATGTACATTTACATGCCATCTATGATCTCCAAGACATACTAAGCCAACACAATATTTGGGAGCCGAATATGAACACAGTTTGTTCACACCCGCTCTAAAACGAGTTAACTGACCGACGACCGCATACACGATAGTCTCTTTAAACGCCTTAACTGGTTTACGGTACTGAATGTGTTAATATAAAAAATGTGGGAATTTTTAACATTATGAGGTTTTATTGATAAGCATCAAATGAATCGCTCTTTAACATTTCAAAACATTTACCATTATAATTCAAAATGAGGCATGAAATGGCTGAATTTTTTTTGCTCATAGGCCTCTTATTTCAGGATTGAGGTTCATGCAAATCTATTGATATGGGACCTGGAAGCCATATTCAAGATTGCTAGGCTATATCCCAAAAAGTCGATTAACCCTGGACAAATTTGAATCAAATCCAGATTTGAGGATGATAGTTACTGGATCACTGATACTGACAGTTCAAATAGCAAAGCAGCCACGTAGAAAGATGGAGATATGTGGTTCAAATTCTGTATCAACTGCAAAATTTTCAATTATATTTTATCCACTATGGTATGCAAACTATTAGATTCCCCTTTTTGTATTTTGGCAAATATCATGAATAAAAAAATCAGCATACTGAATTACGATATTTACTTGATGCATGATGGATAATATGTTTTTCTCCTTTTCCTGCAGAATTATTTTTTCGCTGCTGTCAGCCTGTTGTAGTTCTGTCAAATCAAACCAAGTCTCAAAAACAGCTAAATCATCAAATATTTCTGGAAGCAAAAAGTTCAGTAACGACCATAGTTCTGATAGGTTGTTTTGGAGTGGAGTTCCTGTTAACAGAAGCCGGTTCCCAGTACGATACTGCCGCAGTTCTCTGTCAAACAAAAGAATACATTATAACAAAACTTCAGTGATTAAAAGTTGAAGATCAACTTACAATTATAAGTAATGAGAACAACACACAATTCAATTAATAGTGAGTGGAGAACATATTTTTAACGACTCACCTCATATAATTTCAAATTTCTTTGATACCGGTGGTTTCAGACAATATCTTGTCCCTCTTCAGTCATAGCTTCCACTTCAGTGAGTCGTTAAAAATATGTTCTCCACTCACTATTAATGATATAACCTCATAATGTTTACTTCCCAATATTAATTTAAATATAACAAAATTCAATATTTTTAAAATTAATTTTGAACTACTGTTGAGGTTAAATATATGTAGGAAATAACACTATGAGGTTTCTTTTATTAATTAATGAGTTGGATATGTTGACTCACCTCGTATTTCTTGATTTTTATGCAGAGTGATTTCATCACTTCTGTGCGACATTCTCAATGCATTCCAACTGTTGCCTTGCAGTTGTCCACTGGGAATTTGAAATGAAAAGGTTGAAGACGGCAACAAATCAGAGATTTATCAAATTGATTGTAAAGATTGTGAAAAAATATAAATAGGAAAAACAAAAAGGAACTTAAATACAAGATTGAAAGAACACCTTAGAAATGTTAAAAATGGAGAAATAGAAAAATCTGCAATAGCTGCACATGCATGGTCAGAAATACACAGAATTGAAACTAAGACAAAATTACTAAAACAGTTAGAAAAATCTAAGGAACTCACAATTTGGGAGAACATTTACATCTGCAAAAATAAAAAGAAAACCATAAATTTTGAAATTCCAGGTGAAATAGAAAAACAAATTTGATTTGAAAGTTCATCGGTCAGCCAGCAGTGGGAGTAGAAATCAACTTACAGGATGAACAACTGCAAGGCAACAGTTGTAAAGCATTGAGAATGTCGCACAGAAGCGAAGAAACCGTTCTGCATAAAAATCGAGAAATATGAGGTGAGTCAAAATATACAACTCCTTAATAAATACAGTAATGATATAAGAGACCCTCTATGGTATCTTTACCTTGTCATGGTGGAGTGGCTTACGCGCTTAATGATCCCGAGAGCTATGCCGGCGGTAGAATTGCTGCCGAAATGCGGACATGGGTTCAACTGGGGTAAAATTTTCCGGAGGTCAAATAGTCCCCTATTCGGTTCTCCGGGCGGGGACTACTTCAGGGAACCCATGTCAATGATTTGAGGGAAGTAGATTATACAGGGAATGATTGGAAAGCATTAGCTCAGGATGGGGATGTATGGAGAGCTTATGTCCGCGTGGCCATGAACCTACGGGTTCGATAGTGCCAGTGAGTAAGTAAGTAAGTAATGATATAAGAGAAATAAACACTAGGCCAACTACACTGTAAGCAACATACCTGGCTAGCAGACAATTGTGGTTTTTAAGTCTGTGCCCCTCATCTACGATGAGATAGCTCCATTTAATTCTGCGCAGTAAATCCTCTCTCAATGGTATTTCATATGAAGTTAAAACAACTGGACTAATAGATATTTCTTCTGAAACTTTAGTTTTTCTACACAGCTTTGAGTACATTTTTCTTCGCTTATCCTCACTTCCATGGAATAGCAACACCGGTACCTGTAATAACATTTTTCATTCCATGACTACTTAAATACCTCACTTCACATGTAATAAATAGAAATTTGCGAGTCGCAATAACATGAAATGTTCTAATTTTGCCATTTTCTTGTACCATTTCTTAATTCCACTTCCCATAACCTCAAAAAAAGCATTTATGAATAGCAAAATTCTATGATAATGCGAAATAACATCGAAATTTAAAATTTTCAGGTTCTTTTCGGCAATAATGAAGATGAATTACAATATTCCACTCATCATCTTAATATAATAGCCCAACGATTTAATACGGAAATAACAACAACAAAATCTAAAGTTATGGCCTTTCAAGGGAAATTCCCAGTAAGAAGTAAAATTTGTATTCAGAATTCAATATTAGAGCAAGTTAATTCATTTAAATACTTAGGATATAATCTAACTTATAATGAGGAATGTGATATATCCTTTAAAATACAAAACTATAATAAAGCTTTAAGAATTATCAACCAAGTTTTTAAACCATCAAAAGTGCAGAGACACACAAGAATGAAAATCTATAAAATTCTCGCTAGACCCAAAATCTGTTATGGCAGTGAAGCTTGGACCATCAGAACTCAGGATGATCGTCATATTACAGCCACGGAGATGAAATTTCTGCGATGAACTGCAGGTTATAGCCTTCTAGACCACCAAAGAAATTCAACAATAGCCAGAGAGTTAAACATCGTACCTATATCTGAATACCTCCAAGAATATAGAAACAATTGGCTAGCCCATATTCAGCGCATGGATCGTCACAGAACACCAAAACAAATTCTTCACTACATTCCTCGAGGCAGAAGATCTGTGGGTCGACCTTTTCGGAGATGGCGGGAGACCGTAACGAGCCACTGGGCCTATTACTTGAAAGGACGATGATGATGATTTAAAATTTTCAACGAATTCCAGAGATTTTTTGTTCTATTCACAAAATTTTCATAATGGATTTTTAAATACTGTTTTTGGATTCCATCTTCTTTTTAACTGCCATATATGATGGTGCCATATCTGCTTCCTCCATGCACTCTTGCAAAGGGAAATGGTTGCAACACAACATAGAGGTAAAATTTTTTGTCCTTCTCATGCTCAAATATGGTCTCTCCATAGATTTTAAGTTCTATGGCCAATATGAATTCCAAGAAATACGAGTTATATTAATGCGTAAGATAAGTTTTTTCCTCCCAAATTAGGATTAAAAATACTCAAATTTACATTTTTTTTTAATAACACCGCCAAATTCCCAATAAAATAACATCGAAATCTTGAAATTTTAGAACGAATTTTCCCTAAAAATGAAACCAGTTTCACGGATCTCTAGTAATAAATTAAAACCTCATAACAGTTTATGAAAAATCTCCTGCAACAATGGACTATTGCACTGTCACATCTAGTTCCAGTCAATTTGAGAAAAGGAATTTTCTTACAAAGAACAAAGATTGAAATCAGCTGAGATGCGATTTTTAAGAAATGTAGCAGGATAATTTAGTGTTCGGATTTATATAATGTTTTTTGGACCAAACATGAGCAGCAACTATAGATTTTTCTATTTCCCCATTTTTTAATATTTCTTATGTGTTCCTTGATTCTTAATTTTTAGGTTTCTTTTGGTTTTTCCTATAACTTATTAAAACAAGTAGAAAATACAACAGAATTCACTATTTGGGAAAAAATCTACATTCAGAAGAACAAAAATAGAGTAATGAATTTTGACGTGACCTAGTTTGGAGGTTCTTTGGTCAGCCAGAAGAGGGAGCTGATATCAACATCCAGGGTTCACAACATAAAACGCAACAATCTGGGCAAGCTGATGATGATATAAAAGATTATATCGAAATATGTTCAAAAATAAATCAACATTAATTTGAGGTAAGATGTTTCGCAGTCTCAAAAAAACTTGATTAAACACTCATATTGTATCATATTTGAAGAGAAAAATTATACGCTCAGACCGGGACTTGAACCCGGGACCCTTGGTTTTCTAGTCCAAGTGCTCTACCATTTGAGCTACCTGAGCAAGTACCGATCTAAACACAAATTTTCCTCTATATACTTTGTAATTCCCGCCCACCAAATGCTTTGAAGCCTTTGCTTCTATCTTTGCAAATGGCGGCTCCTATATTAAGAAGACATATTTGGGAATTACACATTACATTATAAATGCCAGTACGGCTTTTTTCGATGCTTTTATTATTAATTTCATACATCTCAATGATGGATAAATCATATGTGAAGAGAAAAATTATACGCTGAGACCGGGACTTGAACCCGGGACCCTTGGTTTTCTAGTCCAAGTGCTCTACCATTTGAGCTACCTGAGCAAGTACCGATCTAAACGCAAATTTCCCTCTATATACGTTGGTGGGCGGGAATTACAACGTATATAGAGGAAAATTTGCGTTTAGATCGGTACTTGCTCAGGTAGCTCAAATGGTAGAGCACTTGGACTAGAAAACCAAGGGTCCCGGATTGAAGTCCCGGTCTGAGCGTATAATTTTTCTATTCAAATATGATTTATCCATGATTGAGATGTATGAAATTAATAATAAAAGCATCGAACTCATATTGTATAATTAATTATTTTTTGAATAGAAACTTTTTGCCCAAACTGGGATTTGAGCCCTAGATCTCTAGTTCTACATACTATGCATTAACATACTGAGTGTATAAATTTATATAAAACATCGCAATATATTGTTTATTTTTTTTTTCACTCACCTCATACTTCGTAACTCCTCGCAGACCCAGGTTTTGTCACATCGTCTGCGAGGAGTTATGAAGTATGAGGCGAGTGAAAGAAAAAAAAAACAATATTAAAAAATGGTGAAATTAAATGTTTCTTACCGCCCCTCATCTATATTTTCTAAGTTGATTGCGATTTCAAGACCATAACGGTCTCATCATCACAAAGAAAATAAATAAATTCAAAAGACAAAAATTAATAAATGAAAGCACACTTATAAAAGAAACAGAAAAAATAAAATTCAAGAAATTCACTTACCATCCATTGAAACACTATAAATTTCAACAAATTTTCAAACAGTTTAACATAAGATTAGCACCAAAGAATGAATATAGCCTTAATAGGATAATTAAAACCAATAAAAATGAAAAAATTGAAAACGAAAACAAATCAGGAATTTATAAGATCAAATGCAGTGATTGTGACAAAATTTATATTGGAAAAACGAAAAGAAATTTGAAAACAAGGGTGAAAGAACATCGTAGAAACATCAAAAATGGAGAAGTGGAAAAGTCAGCAGTAGCTGCTCATGCTTGGTCCGAAAAACATTTAATTGAATCAAAAGCCAGTCTAATTAAACAAATAGACAAACAAAAGTAACTCACGGTTTGGGAAAAGATCCACATTCAGAAAAACAAAGGAAAACTTATGAACTTCGAAATTCCCGCAAATTTTGACCTGATCCAGAGGTTCATCGGTCCACCAACAGAGGGAAGAAGAAGAGTTTCTTCCGATCAACATAACACCAGTCGCCAACAAAGTCTGATGATGAGACAGTTCATCATCATAATGAACAAATTCGTTTTAGGCCATGCGACCTGTACGGTAAACCTAGCGAAGATGGTCTTGATCTTTCCACCGATGTTTTGGTCTTCTTTGGTCCCTATGTCCAGTTGAGGTATTTTGGAATGCCAATTTTGGAAGTCTATTTCTTGCCATTCTCCTCAGATGATTTTTCCATTCTTGTTGGTATCTTTGTATATCTTCATTTAAACTTGTTACTCCAAGTTTTCCTCTGATAATAGTGTTCCTTTGGTGATCCGGTCTATTAACTCCTAACAATGATCGTAAGAAGCGCATTTGGCTTACTTGAAGTTTATGAGAGTTTCTTTTATTTAAAATCCAAATTTCACTTCCGTATTTTAGAGCAGCTTTTAATGTGAGATGAGACAGTTATAGTCTCGAAATTGCGATCAACTTAGAAAATTTATATGAGAAGAGGTAAGAAACATTTAATTTCACCATAAATTAAACCTCATAGTGATTAATTCCTATAAAAGTTAAATATTAAAAAACCTCATAGTGTTATTTCCTATCTACATAACTTAATCACAATATAATTTATCTTGAAATTATAAATATAAACTTAAACAAAACAACAAATATATTATATTAGTGTGAATACTTATTAAAGCAATAACATTCATATCACAAACGGCTAAGTGACATTTTAAAATATAATTCTGTTAATTCTTACAATTTATATTTCCTCAGTTTAAAAATAATGTGAAAAATACTTTTAATATTATCAAAAAGTAAATAAGCAGTTCCCCAAAATTTGTGCTTAAATAACATACTTTTGGAGCAAATCTTTCAAATTCAAGAATCCAATTTGGGAGGGTAGAAAGCGGTGCAACAACCAGAATGGTCCTGGTACATTCTTCTCTATCAGTGACATAAAGTGCTATTGTTTGTGGAGTTTTGCCAAGACCCATCTCATCTGCAAGAATTCCATTTACTCCATTCAAATACAACACCTGAAAATAAAAATCATTGATAAAAATAATCTCTTCAATTGCAAAAACTAATTATATCATACAGTCTAAATTTCATCTGCAGATTTCTAATAATTCACATTTTATCTTTATTTGTAGGCCATTTTTCCTTAACTTCTCTTTCTGATCAAATTTTGAATAGCAACAAGACATTTATTTTAGATTAATATATACTAAATGTAAGGAAGGTAGAATTTTATTCATGCGGCCATGAACCTACAGGTTCGATAGTGCCAGTGAGTAAGTAAGTATAATAGGGTGTTATATAAGCAGAAATCCATTTTGAAACATCTATCCAACCAAACCTTTGGATTTAACAGTTTGGGAAAAAATATATATATTCAAAAAAACCATACTAGAACCATGAACTTCGAGATTCCAGACAAACCGAGCTTGATTACAAAGCTCTTCAAAAATACAACAGATGGCAGTTTAGAAAATGATTCATTCAAAAGAACACCAGAGGGCAGTTTAGAAAATGGTTCCTTCAAAAGAACACCAGATGGCAGTTTCGATAATTACCGGAAAAAGAAAAAATTGACAATCATGAAAACAGCTGACGATGGTGACAATGGGTCGCTGATACTGCAGTGCAGTGTGTAAAAAAACATAGAAGTATGAGGTAAGAAGAAATCACGATTCATTTAATTCTTATGAATTGAACCTCATACATAATGTTAAAATTCCCAAATTTGATATATAAACATAAATCTAACCAGTCTGGGCAACATGCTGATGATGATTATAATATAATCAAACATGTTCAAGAACACTTCTCACTCAAAGATAAATTATATTTGAAGAGAAAAATTTTCACCTAGACCGAGACTTGAACCCGGGACCTTTGGCTTGCCGGGCCAAATGCTCTACCGACTGAGCTACCGAGACGAGTTGCGATCTAGACGCAAATTTTTCTCTTATATACGCTGTATGTAAGAAATGTTAGATCAATAATAAAAACATCATTAGAAGCCTTACTAGCTTTATAAAGTAATGTTAAATTCCCAATAATTGTCTTCTTAACCTTTTGACCGCCGAGTTTTCCTTTTGCCAGCTGGGCTGTGGGCGCCAGGTTTTTTAAATTTAAAGTACTACGCCATACTATATAATATAAACCGTTATAAAGTATATTTAACTATCTACATGCCGTGGTAAATTTAATTTAAACTCACTACTATACATTTACTTGAAGGTTAGGCAGTGTTGCTTCCACTTGTAAAGATCCCAGGTTCGAATTCAGCACGGTGTCTTTATTGAAATTTGTTATCACTATCACTAAAACATTTATTCTACTGAATAATTTTGATGGTATTATCACTAAACACTTATAATATTAAATATTGTTGAACATTTTTTGTGGTCCTGGGTTCGAATCAATTCCAGTCAAACAGCTGTTTTATGCTACGTGTTTCGTTTGGCGCGACACGCCTACCACTGTCAGTCACACTCTGTTCATTTAGGTCTACATCACTTGCTTTACTATTTACAGGCTTAGATTGTAATAATATTCTCTTAGAAACAGGACTACTATCACATTCGTCAAACGAAAACCATTTGATGAACTGTTACTGTCACTCTCATCTTCTGAAAAACTGTCACAATAAACTCGCGAATTGTATTTTCGTCAACTTCGAGACATGAATCACTGTATTCCACAGCACGACCTATCCCTTGCTCAGGTATCTTTTCAACTAAAAATAAATAAATAAAGAGAAAATCCTGAAATTGCAATATTCCATAGCAAAAAAAAAAAAAAGGCCTTGAAACATGAATGTACACCCTCCTTTAGAAAACCGATTTACAACCAGCCTGTACCGTTATTCTGTAAGGGATGTGCAAAGTATTGCTAAGAAAGGATGTACAAACATAGAACGAACAATAATTTTAGTTATTGAAGTAAAAATTTCGGGAAAAAAATATTTAAAGTAATAAGATTGAAAACCGGAGCCTGCCGGGCGTGGCGTACAGCTGTACACACACTTTCACCGGCGCACGCCGGGCATGGCGTTCAAAAGGTTAACTAAGAAGCTGCCATTTGCAAAGATAGAAGCAAAGGTTTCAAAAGCATTTGGCGAGAGGGAATTACAATGTATAAAAGAGAAAAATTTGCATCTAGATCGCAACTCACCTCAGTTGGTAGAGCATTTGGCCCGGCAAGCCAAAGGTCCCGGGTTCGAGTCTCAGTCTAGGCAAAAAATTTTCTCTTCAAATATGTTCAAGAACAAATCAACATTAATATTGAGGTAAGATGAACAGACTAAAAATAATTTAATTAAATTAACTTCAAAATATCACTTCTTATAATAAAATATTACGGCGTATACATAAGTAAACTTACTTTTAATTCAAACATGTTTCAGAGGTCACTCTTCTGTTTTTTTCAAAATATGTTTTGAGATAATTAAATTAATATGGTTTCAATAGGAGTATAATATTAAACAAATTAAAGAAATTCAAAAAGATTAAAACAACAAATAATGCTCTACCCAACAAACTGTTAGTAAAGAAAAGAAGAATTTCAAGAAAAATTACTTACCATCCAGTAGTACATAGGAAATTTCAAAGAATGTTTGACAAACCATTAAAAAAAATCAACATCCCAGACAGTAAGAAACCTGGAATTTATCAAATTAATTGTAATGATTGTAGCAAAGTATACATAGGAAAAACAAAAAGAAATTTGGAAACGCGTACTAAAGAACATTTTAGAAATATTAAAAATTGTGAAATTGAAAAATCAGCAATTGCTGCACATAGTTTACTAGAACATCATAAAATTGAAAAAGAGGCAAAACTTTTGAAACAATTGGATAAACCGTTGGAACTGACAATTTAGGAAAAGATATTCATTCAGAAGAATAAATATCGATCTATGAACTTCAATATTCCGGTGGATAAAAATTTAATTACAAAGTTTATAATCCCAACCAAAGATGGCAGCACAGGAGGTGGTGTCCTTGGAGAGATCAACAACCAGAGAATTTTATCAGTGGAAGCCATGACTGAAGAGGGACAAGATATTGTCTGAAACCGCTGGTAACAAAGAAATTTGAAATTATATGAGGTGAGTCGTTAAAAATATGTTCTCCACTCGCTATTAATGTTTTGAGATGTAAATATTTAAATTTAAAGTTTAATAAGTAGTTAATATTACTTACTCTTAACCAATCCAGACCATCGAGCTGATACGGTTTAAGAATGCCTCCTTCAAACAACATGGGCTGCCTAACTGATACCATAAACCCAAAAGGTGTTTCTCTCATTTCTTCAGTTTCTTCTGGTTGGCTGGAATTTTCACCTCCATTTGTGCCTTCAGACACTGCAGCACCATTAAGCAATTTTCTCTTTTTCTCAATTCCAGTGATAGTCTGTCAACGTATAAAAATATTAAGTTATGTATATAGGAAATAACACTATGAGGATTTCGATGTTTTTATTATTAATTTCATACATCTCAATGATGGATAAATCATATTTAAAGAGCAGGTAGCTCAAATGGTAGAGCACTTGGACAAGAAAACCAAGGGTCCCGGGTTCAAGTCCCGGTCTGAGCGTATAATTTTTCTCTTTAAATATGACTATGGGGATTTAACCATTTTTCACACAAACAGGCAGTATTTAATAGTTATGTAGATAGGAAATAACACTATGAGGTTCTTTAATATTGTTTATTTTTTATTATTTCACTCACCTCATACTTCATAATTCATAGCAGACCCTGGGTTTCTTCACATAATTTGTGACATTGTCAATGCTGCGTCACGTTCACAACTGACGTCCAACGGCCTTCTATCCTGCAGACTGACCTCCGCGCCATCTGGTGGCCGACCGAAGAATTTCCAAATCAGTCCTCTTTCTTTATAACCGGGTATTTCAAAATTCATAGTTGTATTTTCTTCTTGCATATGTAAAAAAAAAAAAAAATTACATATGCAAGAATGAAAATACAACTATGAATTTTGAAATACCCGGTTATAAAGAAAGAGGACTGATTTGGAAATTCTTCGGTTGGCCACCAGATGGCGCGGAGGTCAGTCTGCAGGATAGAAGGCCGTTGGACGCCAGTTGTGAACGTGACGCAGCATTGACAATGTCACAAATTATGTGAAGAAACCCAGGGTCTGCTATAAATTATGAAGTATGAGGTGAGTGAAATAATAAAAAATAAACAGTATTTAATATATAGTTTAACACACAGACTTGTGAATGTCCCCATGGGCAAAGAAAATTACAATAAAGAGAAAGAACACATCATAAAAACTGCGAAGGATAATGGTTTTCAAGAGAAGATGATACACAAGAAAATAAATAAATTTAAAGAACAAAAAATCACTAATGAAAGTACTCTTCAGACAGATAAAAATATTGGCAAAAAATTCAAGAAGTTCACATACCATCCTTTAGTATTTGACAAGTTTCAAAAAATCTTCAACAAATTCAACATTAAATTAGCACCAAAAAATGATTACAGCTTGGGTAATTTAATAAAAACCAACAAAAATGAAAAGATTGAAGACTGCAAAAAATCGGGAATTTATCAAATTAATTGTAAAAATTGTGAAAAGATATACATAGGAAAAACAAAAAGGAATCTAAATACAAGACTAAAAGAACACCTCAGAAATGTTAAAAATGGAGAAACCGAAAAATCTGCAATAGCTGCACATGCCTGGTCAGAAAAACATAGAAGAGAAACCAAAACAAAATTACTTAAACAATTGGAAAAACCGAAGGAACTCACAATTTGGGTAAAATTTACATATGCAAGAATGAAAATACAACTATGAATTTTGAAATACCCGGTTATAAGGAGAGAGGACTTATTAGGAAATTCGTCGGTCGGCCACCAGATGGCGCGGAGGTCAGTCTGCAGGATAGAAGGCCGTTGGACGTCAGTTGTGAACATGACACAGCATTGAGAATGTCACAAATGGTGTGATGAAACCTAGGTCTGCAAGAAGTTATGAAGTATGAGGTGAGTGAAATAATAAAAAATAAACAATATAAAAAAAATATTCACAAGTAATTCCATCTGCAGATTGTTTTAAATTCACAGATATTTATTCTTTTCACAATCAATTTGAATCGCAACAAGAAATTATACTCTGTTATAACCCCAGATTTATAGCCTTAAAAATAAGTCATTTATTAAATTAAATATATATAGGAAATAAAATATCAATAAAACTATATATATCGTCACACGTAGAAATGCATTATATAATGGAAGTGGACAGCTAATGACAAATGAGGGAAATTTTGAGGAAGTGGCTGAATTCAAATACCTAGGAACAATAATCACAAATAGGAATGAGATGCACAAAGAAATTAAACATAAGCTCAATTCTGGAAATGCGTGCTATTATGCATTGCAGAGACTCTTGATGTCCCAACTCCTTTAAAAAAACGTTAAACTGAAAATATATAAAACTATTATTCTACCAGTTATATTATATGGGTGCGAAACATGGACTCTTACTTTAAGGGAGGAAATGAGATTACGAGTTTTTGAGAATAAAGTTCTTAGGAAAATTTTTGGACCAAAGATAGATGAACAGACAGGTGAATGGAGAAGACTTCATAACAATGAACTACATGTTCTTTATAGGAAGCCAGATATAATAAGAACAGTTAAGTCTCGTAGACTGCGATGGGCAGGACATGTTGCACGTATGGGGAATGAAAGACGTGCATGGAAGCTTCTTGTAGAAAGCCAGAGGGAAAACGCCCAGTTGGTAGACCAAGAATGAGGTGGGAGAATAAAATTAACTATGATTTGAGGGAAGTAGATTATACAGGGAATGATTGGAAAGCATTAGCTCAGGATAGGGATGTATGGAGAGCTTATGTCCGCGCGGCCATGAACCTACGGGTTCGATAGTGCCAGTGAGTTAGTTACTTGTACTTAAGACAAAATAAGATTATCAGATCAAATTAGGTATATAAAATCATGCAAGTAAATACAAAATTCGCAACATTTATAAGTTAAAATCTACTGCTTCTGTCTCAAACAGGGATGCAAATCTTGATATATTAAAATTACCTCTTTGTCTATGAGTTCCGTAATGTTAAAATCTCTCTTCCATTTATTTTTTGAAGGATTTTCTGACTCTTTTGATTTAGAAGCAACTCTTCTGAGAGGAGGAACACCCTTTGAGAACTCAGGTGAATTATTTTCCTTCCTTTTACGGAGACTACGTGTATTTATGTATTTCATTTTCTTAGCTTCTGTCTTTGTTGAATTTTCTTTTGTTTGAGATCTGTCAACAAAATACACAATTTTCATCAGAATCATTACTACAACGTGAGATTCATGTCACCACCATCTGCTTGAGTAGGAGGGCATACAAGCTTGTATGGTCTTGGAACTTAATTGTTAAAACTTAGGTATACATTAACCCATTGCCTTACACAGACAGCTCCCAGCCGGCTGATCAAGTGAAACCCATTCTTACACAGACGGCTGTGAGCCGGACTGAGCAGCTGTAGCTTCTTCTTAGTGTGTTTTTTTAGTTTTGTCAATAGATGGCATGACATGTTATATACTGTTGGAAAGCTGAGAGAACGATCTACTCAATGGTGTACAACAAAATTGATTTCTCTCGATAGATCGCGAGTTATAAGCCATTGTTTTTCGAAGAAGCTAATTTTCTTAAAATTAAATGGTAAATATGGGTGCAACAATGGAGGAAAATATTAATAAGCCAATGGGTTAACCAAGCTTGTATGGTCTTGCAACTTAATTGTTAAAACTTAGGTATACATTAATAATAATTAAATGAATCGTGATTTTTTCTTACCTCATACATCTATGTTTTTTAAACACAGCACTGCAGTATCAGCGACACTTTGTCGTCATCATCAGCTGTTTTCACGACTGTCAATTTTTTCTCCTTTTGCCGGTAATTATCCAGACTGCCATTTGAAGGAATTCCTCTTCAAACTGCCATCTGGTGTTATTTTGAATGAATCATTTCCTAAACTGCTATCTGTTGTATTTTTGAAGAACTTTGTAATCAAGCTTGGTTCTTCCGGAATTTAGGTATACATTAATTATTAAGTTATGTAGGTAGGAAATAACACTATGAGGTTTATTTTAATATTGTTTAGTTGTTTCTTGACTCACCTCATACTTCTTAACTCCCAAGCAGACTCGAGTTTCTTCACTTCATTTGTGACATTCTCAATGCTGTATTACGTTCACAACTCATTAATTATATTTGAGTTTATTTTGAGTTGTATTTTGACTCACCTCATATTTCTTGATTTCTTCGTATCTGTGACATTCTCAATGCGACATCACGGTTACAACTGCTGTCCAGCGGTTTCCTCTCCTTCAGATTGTTTTCTGCGCTCTCTGATGGCTGACTGATGACCCTCCAAATCAATCCCCTCTCATTTTCACTGGGTATTTCAAAATTCATAGTTTTGTTTTTATTCTTGCTTATGTAAATTTTCTCCCAAATCGTGAGTTCCTTCGGTTTTTTCCAACTGTTTAAGTAATTTTGCCTTGGTTTGAATTCTGTGTTTTTCTGACCAAGCATGTGCAGCTATTGCAAATTTTTCTGTTTCTCCATTTTTAACATTTCTAAGATGTTCTGCAATAACTGCACATGCTTGATCAGAAAAATACAGAATTCAAACCAAGGCAAAATTACTTAAACAGTTGGAAAAAACTGAAGGAACTCACGATTTGGGAGAAAATTTACATAAGCAAGAATAAAAACAAAACTATGAATTTTGAAATATCCAGTGAAAATGAGAGGGGATTGATTTGGAGGGTCATTGGTCAGCTATCAGAGAGTGCAGAAAACAATCTGAAAGAGAGGAAACCGCTGGACGACAGTTGCAACTGTGATGTCACATTGAGAATGTCACAAATGCAGTGAAGAAACTCGAGTCTGCGAGGGAGTTAAGAAGTATGAGGTGAGTCAAAAGACAACTCAAAATAAATTAAAATAAACCTCATAGTTTTATTTCCTACCTACGTAACTTTATAATTGAGTTGTTTATTTTCACTCACCTCATATTTCTTGATTCTCGATGCTTCACAATGTTATTTTGCAGTTGTATCTCCTGCAAGTTGATTTCTGCACCCTCTGTTGGTTGACCGATGAACTTCCATAATAAATTTTTTTCCCTTTCACAGCGAATTTCAAAATTCATGGTTTTTCTTTTTATTCTTGCATACGTAAATTTTATCCCAAATTGTGAGTTCCTTAGATTTTTCTAACTGTTTAAGAAATTTTGCCATAGTTTCAATTCTGTGTTTTTTGGTCAGCCAATAGAGGATGCAGAAATCAATTTGCAGGAGGGACAACCACAAGATAACAGTAAGTTGTGAAGCATCGAGAATGTTGCACAGATACTGACGAAACCGGTCTGCATAAAAATAAAAAAAATATGAGGTGAGTCAAAATAAACAACTCAAATGTAATTAAAATAAACCTCATAGTGTTATTTCCTACACATATTTAATTAGGTATACATTAATTATATTATTTTTAGTCTGGACATCTTACCTCAATATTAATGTTGATTTGTTCTTGGACATGTTTCAAAACAATTCTGTTTTATTGTCAGCTTTCCCAGGAATATATCAAATTGAATGCATGGGTTGTGAAAAGATATATATAGGAAAAACAAAAAGAAACCTAAAAATTAGAACCAAAGAACACATAAGAAATATTAAAAATGGAGAAATTGAAAAATCTGCAGTTGCTGCTCATGTTTGGTCTGAAAAACATAATATAAATTCAGACACTAAATTATTAAAACAGTTAGAAAATACAAAAGAGCTGACTATTTGGGAAAAAATTTATATTCAGAAGAACAGAAACAGAGTTATGAATTTTGATATTCCGATGGAGCGTGACCTTGTTTGGAGGTTCTTTGGCCAACCACAGAATGGAGCTGACATCGACATCCAGGTGGTGCAACATAATGCAACATAAATAAAACCAGTCTGGGAAAGCTGATGATAAAACAGAATTGTTTTGAAACATGTCCAAGAACAAATCAACATTAATATTGAGGTAAGATGTCCAGACTAAAAATAATATAATTAAAATAACCTCAAAATATAACTTCCTAAAATTAAATATTAGGTATACATTACCTAATGCACATTTTTAACACTGAGTCTGGTGGTGGTACTAGTACCACTGAACCAAAAAAAAAACATCCCTGTAAATTTGCTGGCACAGACATGCCGAGGGATTTAATTTTCTCTGGCTTCAGTGTCATTTAAATGCTGTGGTACTAGTACCACCACTGGACTCAAAGTGTTAAACTTACTCTGCTCACAGAAGATGCTGTATCTCCTGTTCATTTCCTCTTATACATATTTCACCTTCTCAAGTAATTTTCATTGCACCATTTCTTCTGCTAAAATGTACCCAATTATTCAATACTTCATTTAATGGATGGGAATTAGTTTTATAAATAATTTTTTTAGCATTCACCATAAATGAAAATCATAAGATGTGAGATCTGAGGCCATAAATTTCCGCTTATAACTCTGTCTGCAATTATCCAGCTTACTTTAGTCATGGATTTATATCCAATGAGGGGTGTCACATTCTCTTGTTGGAAATACACTGAGATGTAAAAGTAGGGATATGATATTTACCATTAACAGTGGGTAACCCTCTTGCATTAAAACATTCAAGATTCAGTCAGTGATATTTGAGATGTAAGTAAAGTAAAGTAAAGTGATCCCACAACAGGCCTCAGGAGGCCCTTGGGGTAGTGGGAGGTTAAGGCTCCCACTTTTTCTAGACAATCGTAGTCACACAAATATATTTCTTCTAACTCAGCATCACCTATTGACCTTGACATTGTGTATGTAGACACACACGTACACATTATTTTGCTTATGAAGACTGCTCACAGGAAATCTGACCCAATGGGGCTACTGGTCCCACCCCCTTATATTCTACTCCTACGCACTCGTATGAAATTCTCCTCCCGATCTCTTGAATACTCCAAGTGGCTTCATAGAAACAATGAAAATGGAAAGCTCAGGAAGCGATATCCAAGAGGGATCAAATGTGAGCTTGACCAGTTCTATTGACACCTATGAATTTAAAAAAGCTAGAAAATTACTTCTTCTTCTTCCTTCCAAGTATTAGGCCAAGGCCTGTTACGATCCTATAGAAAATTTTCCCTCCAGCGTTTCATAGGACGGCCCAGAGATCTTTGTCCTCTTGGTATATAATTATAAACAGCTTTGGGGATCCGATTTGAACTCATTCTTTCAAGATGGTGTTTCCAATTTAGTTGATACTGTTTAATATATTCCAAAATTGGCATAGTCTTCAATTCTTTTAAGATATCGGTGTTCCTTTTCCGATCCCATCTGGTGTAACCCGCTGTTCTGCGCATGAATCTCATTTCACAAGCCGTTATTCTGCTTTCATGTTGTTTTCTTAGTGTCCATGCTTCACTACCATAGGCGAACACTGGTCTAGCCAAAGTGTTATATAAACGTAATCTGGTGTTTTTTTGTACAAGGGACGGTTTCATAACTTGATTAATAATTCCTAAACTTTTATTATAACTCGTAACTTTTTCAGGGATATCCTTTTCATCCCTAGAAAATTACTAAACTAGAATATAAAGGATTGGTAGAAAGATTTAAATTTTATTTTCTATAGATCAAAGATCGGTCAACTATATTACGAGGGTCACTAGATAAGTTTTGAGACACAACAGTATGGCAACAGAAAAGCAATAAATTAATAAACCATTTGAAAGCCCAACTCTTGAAAGTCAAAACCATAGCAGGTACAAACGATTCCTTTCAGTTGTCTCTGAGCAGCACCTTTGTGAAGTAGTCTGTGTGTGGTGAAATCAAACGTGTTCTATGGAGCTCAAGAAGGAGTATTTTCTTGCTATGATTTTATATAATTATAAGTGCAATTTAAATGAGTCACAAACACTTGAGCAACTCACACAAACATTTGAGGACCTTGCTCCTTCACGTGCAACAGTTTTCCGCTGATTTCCTGAATTTAAGAGGGAGAGAGAACATCCCTTAAAGATGAAAGGGAGAAGTGGGAGGCCAGCAACAGTGATGACACAAGAAAACGTCTCTGCAGTGGAGACTCTGATTAAGAAAGATCCACAACTGACATATAAGGATATCGAGTGGACCCTTGGGATTAGTTCGCCAAGTGTTTCCACCATCCTGTGCCAATACTTAAGAGTGAGGAAAATTTCTTCTCGATGGGTGTCACACCACTTGTCAGAAGGGCATAAACACACTAGGGTGTAATTTTGCAGAGAAATGCTGGAGAGATTCAACAATGGGGACCCCCACCGGGTGTCAAACATGGTGACAGGTGACGAAACTTTGATCTACCAGTATGACCGTGAAACAAGCACCAATAATTGATATGGGCCTTCCCAGATGAGCAGCCTCTGACCAAAGTTAAAAAGGCCTAGGAGTGTGGGGAAGAAAATGGTGGCTACTTTTCTCGCAACCAGTGGTCATCTGGCTACAGCTGTGCTAGAGGATCAGAGGACACTGGTATACAGAAGTCTGTCTCCCCAAAGTCTTCCCATTGATCCAGGAGAAGCGGCCAAAGACATACTTGACTGAGGGGAATTCTGCTCCACCATGACAATGCCTCTTTACACAGAGCCAATGCAACAATTAGGTTTCTGGAAAAGACGCCGGAGAAATGAATGTCTCATTCAGTCTGGACCTAGCCCCGTGCGACTATTTCCTGTTCCCAACATGAAGAATTGCATGTGCAGACACCAATTTCCTAGCCCAGAAGATGCGGTTGGAGGAGCTTAGTGCAATGTCTGAGATCGAGTGGTGTGGCTGCTTCCAGAAGTGGTTCCCGAGGATGCAACGGTGTATAGAATGTGCTGAAGAGTTGTTTGAAAAGATATGATAGGTATGGAAACTCTATCATGGCCCATTGTTGCACATCTCAAAACTTATATAGTGACCTAATATAACTACGGCCAGGATTTGTATGTAATTGCATATTCTTTCCCTTTGCTTATACATGAGTACAATTGATAAATGTCCACGAAATATGAAAATTTATGATTACATATTTTTTTTACATATTTGAACGTAATTACACATTTTTACATATTTTAAAGATTTTTGATAAGAGATAAAAAAATACAAATCCCATAAATATTAATGATATTCAGTCAAATAAAAAGGTTATTACAATACAACTTGTATTAATAATACATACTTCTTCCTTCCAAGTATTAGGCCAAGGCCTGTTATGATCCTATAGAAAATTTTCCCTCCAGTGTTTAAAACAATATTTGTGACTATATTGTTTACATAAAAAAACTCAGATGCCTGATTGTACACTGATATTGTTTTTTCCAACCTATACAAAAGCTGGTTAGAAATGGTCAAAGAAGAATTCCATTTACTAAAGATGATATACATAAAATACAGGAACACTCTGTCATTAGAGAAATCAACAATCACAAAATTTCATCAGTGGAAGCCATGACTGAAGAGGGACATGATATTGTCTGAAACCGTCGGTATCAAATAAATTGAAAATATATGAGGTGAGTCGATAAAAATATGTTCTCAACTCACTATTAATGACATAACCTCATAATGTTTACTTCCCAATATTAATTTAAATATGGTTGGTTGGTTGGTATCTAATGTCGAGCACTTGATAATGAAATCATTCGTTCTCTTGCACTCCAATATTTAGCAGAAAGGCTGGTCTCTTCTACAAAAGCTGGACAACGGAGGAGATGGTTTCTTTCCATATCTTCATTTAAATTGCAAAAAAGGAATTTAGGTGAATTTGTTATGCAAATTCTGTGTAGGTGTTTATTCAAGCAGTCATGTCCCGTTAGCAGTCTGAATGTTGCTACTGCAGATTTTCTTTGTAATGTAGTAATGTCATAAGCTTGTAGATTTTCCCATTCCTTTCCAGATGTTTCGGTGGTGTATTCTTCTCTAAGTTTATTGATGTATTTATTTGAGATAATTCTTTAGATAACTCTTTAGGAAACTGGAGTATAAGTTGGGTTTGAAACAATTTTGCTACCCTTCTTGGCTAGAAAATCGGCTATTTCATTGCCTGTCACTCCACAATGGGCCGGAATCCATTGAAGTACAACTTTTTTATGTAGACGGGATAACTGTTTTATCATTTTGTGACATTCGATAATTTTGATGCTTTTGGGTGTTGTGTCTCGTGTTATAGCGAGAATGGCTGCTTTGGAGTCACATAGAATTACAACTTTTGTAAATTTTTGGATGTGATATAAAAGATTTTGTAAACTTAGGAAAATTGCTAGAATTTCGCCATCAAAGTTTGTTGAAATATAAGACTGAATATTTGATTATATGGCTTCATATAGCAAAATCTCTTTTAAAACCTCAATGATATACTCTATTTATGAATCAAATAGTAGAAGTATATAGAAGGCACACCATGGTATAATTGATTAAGGCAATATCCTTAAATCTGGAAAATCTAGGATTGAGTCCCAACAGTGTCAGAATTTCTAAATTGCTTAATCTTCTGGCGGCATTAACATTTAATTATAAAAATTCATCGGAGAACATATTGTTTAAACAACTCACCTCATAGGATTCATGCTTCCATGATATCGCGATTTCAAACATAGTCATTGAAATTGCGATATCATGGAAGCATGAATCCTATGAGGTGAGTTGTTTAAACAATATGTTCTCCGATGAATTTTAATGATTATACCTCATAATGTTTACTTCCCAACATTAATTAAATATATTTAATTATAAATTTATATAAAATTAAATTTTAACGTATTTAATATTGCATATTTTAACATATTTTTTATGTAATCTTACATATTTTACATAGTGTCATTACTTAAATATGTACATATTTTGCATGTTAATATTACATAAAAATCTTAGCCTTAGTTATAACTCACCTTGGCTGTGGCGAGTTTTTGGGAGTTTCTGCCAACTTCTTGAGCATAAACTCTGTATAGAATTTGCTGCGAGTCAGTAAATGCATCAACATTTTGTAGCGCTGCTCTTTTGACACATCTTTGTCTTCATCCTTAAAACAAATCATTTATACAAATAAAATATTACTGTACGAAGAAAATTTATGATTAATATACAAATTACGATTATACTTCATGTTCTTCAAGTACAGGAACTGCAGTTTTCAAAGACAAACATGAAAAAGCCCGGCTCTTAAATACAGAGAGATATGTGGGACTGAAAACTGAGCCTGTACGCGGATGATATGATACTAGGAAGTCCAAACAAAACAGAATTGCAAGCGGCACTACAGGAACTAGAACAATGGGTCGACAAAAACAAACTCACCATCAACCCAGAAAAGACAGTCCAACTAACATTTAGGGTCGCATGTTTGGACGCATTAGACAGTAAAATGCCTTCTCTGCTGAGCAAGTTGTATGCTAATACGATTTTGCTTACTCAGAAATCTGTTCATGCGATAATAATTGGTTAAACTTGTAAGCTACCTGCGGAGGTAGCTTAAATGAGCAACTCAAATTAAAATCCCGAAGGGAACCGATGGTAATCGATGTACTTTGCTGCTTTATCCAACATTTATCCAAGATGTCGGACCTTGAAGACTTCGATCATGTTTTCGGTATACACGGAGAAGAGGAATTTGATAGAGTCTACCAAAGAATTCAACTGAAAGAACAGGAGAATCGGCGTAATATTGCGTGTCGCAGACGTGTTTGTATACGGTATTATTTGCGGGATGCAAGCATAAATGCATTCCTCTATAGCAGACGAAAATAACGGAAGTGGTTTTATCGCTGAGAATTCTGGGTAATTCGTTGCCAATATTACAAAAACGTCGACTCTCGTGCATGACCGATAAGTCGGCCATTAATTCGTTCTCAGCAATTGCTCACGGTGAATCAGCTCACTAGTGATTGGAAGTAATTTGAGTAGAGAGTAATGTTCTAACATACGACCCTTAGAAGAGGAGGAAGAGCCACACAAGAAGATATCCTAATGCTGAATGACGAACCACTAAAGACAGTCAACAAATTCACATACCTAGGCATGACACTCCAAACAACATTACGATCATTCAACCAACATATACAAGAGAAAACAGCAGCAGCCACAAGAGCAATCTACAGCATAAAAAATCTAGCCCGACTGTCACTACCCACGGCCATGACATTATTCGATACAACGATATCTCCAATCATAACATACGGCATAGACATTATATGGGAGAAACTGTCACTTAGCGATCTCGAAAGGATAGAGAAGGTTAAGGCACATTTCCTTAAAGTGGTTCTAAGGGTGGGGAAAACAACCCCGTCGAGACTTCTATATGAACTTGCAAGAGAGTCGTTCTATGCAGAAGATCTGAGGATGAAACACCTTCTACCTAATACCGGCCCCTACACAGAACTCGTACACTGAAGCAAATTGAAGAAGAGGGAGATAGACCTTGATTTCTATGCTACGGGAGCCATGATAGAGAGGAACTGGACAAAAGCTAACCAGGACCAGCGACATGTTGTGACACGTTATGCAGTGCACGGTTTTCATCACAAAGTGTGTGAAAACAAGAAGTACCACGACCCAAATGATAAATGTATATGTGCTTTATGTGGTCACAGATGCGAACGGTACCACATACAGAAGTGCCCAAAGAACACAAAAACACTGAACGAATATAGCAAAGATTAAATATAATCAATGCCCACTCGGGCGAACCTTTTAAAAAAAAAAAATGTGATTCCAGTTTCTGAAAAAAAAGATTTCCTAAAAACAACTTCTAGTTTTTCTAGTTTATGTGAAATCCCTTGAAAAGTTGTGCTCCTATCATTCACTCAGATCTCATTACAGAATAATGCATGCCGCAGCCGAACAAGTTCAACAGCGTCAAGTTTCGAGGGCTGCAGACTAAACTCCTTAGTTCTGGTGAGTTATTTATATTTTATAACTTGTTGATGTCGCAGTTTTAAGACTACTTATTTGTGCAGATTGACCCCCCCCCCTTCTTAACCTAACAAATAAAAAAAAGTAGCAGTACAATTTCTTAATGAGACGGTTGGTCAAACAGGTAGCACAGATAGTCCTACCATCTGTTGAAAAAGCCTTGTGCATGTGCACTAAGGTTCTGTAGAACTTACTAGAAATGATTTAGAGATTTTGTATACATAAATAAATATTTTAGAACTAGTGGACCAGGCAGACCAAAGTGCGCATACCGGAAGGTGCAGCTAGAATGCCCACTTGAATTAAGGGAGAAGGGAAGAACATTTATTTTCATTTCGTTATTTTCAATCATTGTATTCAATAAGTCCACTGCTGTAGTCTCGAGGTAGCGTGCTGCCATGTCACTCAGCGGGCCCGGGTTCGATCCCCGGTAGGGGCAGTTTTTCTGGGTGAGGTTTTTATCGGGGGTTTTCCTCACTTGTAAGACAAATGTCAGGAAAACTTTAAGGCCCAAACGGTCCCCGAAATCATATGGCCATCATCATCATCATCATCCTTCACCGGTGTGGAAAGCAACGGGAAGCTACCACACCTACAATTCCCTAGTAAAGCTGCAAGCATAGCATGAAAATGCTATCATTGCAGTGAAGGACCTGCCTTCGGGCAGGAATTACTATGGATGGATATTCAATAATTTTCTAGGGCCATAGATTTATACCAATCGTTATCGAGAGAATTTCAACAAATGAATTTAACAATTGAATTTCTAAATTAAGAGAATTATCAGATGACTGAAAGAAAGTAATGGTTTCTTAAACCAATTTACAGTAAATTAGCTCTTATTTCTGATTATGAAGTCTTGCCCGAATGTTCAATTCTCATGTCATGGACAGATGATAAATAAAAATATATGTTACTTTTTCACCATAAAATTCACTAATTAATAAGTTTGCAAGAAAATGCCTCAACTGCCATCTGTTGTGGATCAAGAAGCATTATGATATTACATTGTTGTCATGCAGAATATGTCGGTAATGCAGATGACTATACATCTGACATAAAAAAAATCCTATAACTCGATCGCGGTGCCACCTGCCGGGTCCAATTGTGAATCCAAACCATCCAGAGACTCACTTAACGTAGCTTTCGTTAGATGGCTCTGAAATCGGAGTTACCAACTTTTGCAATAAATTCCCAAACATTTATAAAAAATGAATGTAATCCAACTTCCCATTTCCTAACCTAATAAAACAAGTTACATGCATATTATTTAATAAACTATAAACTAATCTTACATATACTAACTTGTCCCATTGGAATCTTACAAAATTAAATTAATTTCTTGAAATATGGTTTGGAATTAATTGCATATGCCTATGTTGGTCGCACCGTTTGGAGAGCCATCTAGCGGAAGTCACATTAAACATTTGCACGGCTGTAGAACTCGATTGACAATATTTGTATAATTATATAAATATGTAAACATCATAAGCAATTTTTATTATTAATTTAACACTTCTCATAGAAGGATAAATTATATTTGAAGAGAAAAATTTTCGCCTAGACCGGGACTCGAACCCGGGACCCTTGGCTTTCCGGGCCAAGTGCTCTACCAACTGAGCTACCGAGGCGAGTTACGATCTACACGCAAATTTTCGAGTCCCGGTCTAGGCGAAAATTTTTCTCTTCAAATATAATCATAAGCAATGTTTATAGAATCATTCAAAAGGTTTAAAATATACAAAACGTCATTACAAATGGTAAAGAATGTGTAGTGAAACAGTGGCATAAGAATGTTGTATGGAAAATCGTTATCGACAAATTGTAGCCTTCTCATTGCCAAGACTCTGAGCATGCGCAGACCGACATTTGAAGTTATATTGCCTACCTACAGTATGCGAAGCAAATATCAAAATATCCCACACAAAATTTGTCAATTTGCAGAGTTACGGGGCTCAAGTATCCAGTTGGGCTGAGGTACGTTTTTTGGTGGACACAATTCTACACTTACATTCTTATTCCACTCATGCACTAAACACTTGTAAACACATTTCGTACTATTTTATTAAACATTTTGGAACCATTCTATAAACATTTCTTACAATTATTAAATATTTATAAATTATGCAAAATCTTTGCATTGGGTTGTAGACACGCGGAAATGCTTCATGTAACATCTGCTAGGTGGCTCTCAAATCGGAGTTACCAGTATTTGAAAATAATTTCAAACCATATTTAGTGTTAGTGTACGTAAAATTAGTTTATAGTTTATTAAATAATATGCATGTAAATTGTTTTGTTAGGTTAGGAAATGGGAAGTGGTTTAAGTCCATTTTTTTTAGCATTTCGGAATAAATAATATGCATGTAAATTGTTTTCTTTGGTTAGGAAATGGCAAGTTAGTTTAGGTCCATTTTTTTTTAGTATTTGAGAATTTATTCCCAAAGTTGGTAACGCCGACTGCAGAGCCATCTACCGGAGGCTACATTAACCATTACATCAACTCGCGCATGCGCACTGCGATTCTGTGGAACTTAGAAGAATTTGTGTCCGCCAAATACTGGACTTTTTCCTCCAGTTGTTTCTTGTGGTGTTTCTATTGATGGCCACTAATTAAATAAACCACATCTAAATACTATTGATAACATTGACATGTTTGTTTTGTTGTCGGTTTATCGAAATTATCCTGATGCTACTTTTTGGCTCTGAACATTTACTCTATATACTTACATCCATCTGCTGTTTAAGTTGTTCTGCTTCTGCTGAAGTTTGTCTTTCCAACATATTTTCAATTTCATCCATCTCGTTTGTAATGATGCCATTCATCGTGCTCTCCTTACAATCCTCCAATTTCAACACTGGACCACCTTTAAATAATTAATTTCTAATATGTTAAAAATTTTAGGAGAAAAACTAAGCCACAATTGTAACATGCTAATAAGATATACATTTACAAAACTTTTTTAATGTATCATACCTAAATCACTATGATTACTATCGGGATCATAAGTTGCCATGATTTTTTTTCTAAACAACTAAAATTCAATACTTGAAATAAGAATTGACAAGTAACAACTAGAACCGTAGAACAATGAATTGTTAGAAATGGCGCGAGATGAACATACCAACATGAAAATTATATAATACTTGTGGTTATTACGTATTTTACTTCTTAAATAATTGAATTAAAATGAACATCTTATAGGATTATAATCTAACAAATTAAAATAATTAACTAATATTCAGTTTCCACAGTCTGTAAGTCTGTATAGTAAATAAATACACTAGAATATCTTCCATTCAATTTAGTGTTGGTGCAACTGCACCGTGCATAGCCTCTCTCCAACCAACCAAAATGAAATCCCATACCCTGACATCTATTATCGCATAACGCAACTACTATTCAACTACCATAGAGAATCAAAGTGTCAAGGTTTTCTCTGGTGTCAACTATGGTTATGACCAGTGGGTTATCACTGGCCATGACTAACTCAGGTTCGATGGCAGCCTGATAACGACTTTCAAATACAAAATTTCTAGCGTCACTGACATTTTAATATTTTTTTTCTTTATTTCTTTCTTTACCTTAGTTTAACCCCTTCCTTTGTAGATACGTTTACATGGCCCACGCCACACATGCCTTAAAGGAACACAACTTGTCGGGAAACGAACAAAAATAACCTAATAATGTATCGGACAATAATAAAAATAATAATGTAAACATATTGTTGATGATTTGGAGCATATGGGATATTTATTTATTATTTTGTCACTCCATGTAAAATTGATTTAATTTGCTAGTTTCTGAATACATATTGGATGAAAGCCGGCTTATATATTGCAATATGGTAATTACAGGTTGCTATTATTTTTTCATGTTAGAACTGTCCCATAACAGACTGCAAAAAGGCCGAAAAATAGAGTACGTTTTGGATTCCTGATCCAAGTAACCTCGAGTATAAAAGTATTTTTTAACATGCATTTAATACAAGGAACAAGTCCTCTGGGAGGGACTTAAACCGTGAGTTCCGAGACAGAAGATTTTCAAGCTCGTAAAAGAATATTAAGTCTGAAAAAAATAAGTCTCTAAGAAAAATTTACCGACTTAATATCATCCAAGTAATTAGTTGAGTATTAGATGTCTCTTGAGGCGATATGCTGACCACATGTAACATCTGTAGGGAAATAAGCTTAACTAAATCATAATGGTTAAGAATCCCCAAAAAGAGAGAGACCCCGGTCCGACTTGGGCTGTAAGACCCATAGAATGGAGGATGGATATTTTAAAATACCCTACCGAAAATTATCGTATTCCTTCACAGTTGAATAGGGGGCGCTGAATTATATTTACATGTCAAGTAGGTCCAAATTTACTTATGACAGCCACTGATTTCTATGACGAAAGTTGAAATTAAAAAAGTTACCCTTTTATCGGGTTTTTACCGAAATAAAATAATAATCTCCGACACAGAGACCAAGAAAGCCTGATCCATCAGGCTGATCCATATGTGCTAATTATAGCGGTGGATTATCATCCAGCCTGTATAGGAGTGATACGTGATCAGCATGTAGAGCCAGCCATTATAACTGGGCAATGATGATTAGGATGATGATGATGATGATGATAATAATAATAATAATAATGCGTTCACCGCTGTGGTCTTCAAGACAAATGTTAGGGAATTTTAAGGCCTAAACCTTCCCTCAACATCATCTGGCCATCATTATCATCATTAACATATTCATTAAAGTTTAGGATTAAGGTTTCTTCTGGTGCATCATCACCATCATCATCACCTATCACATATCATCGGGGCAGCGTAACTCCATCTTCCAGGCGACCCAATCTCAGAAGTGGGTTACAATAACGCCACGCCAGGAGAGAATATCAGAATGTCGAAATGACAACGTGGCGATATTGATAAATAATAATAATAATAATAATAATAATAATAATAATAATAATAATATTTTTTTATTATTCCGGCTTTTACAATGAATATACACTTTTCCGGTACCCATGTTCACAGTTAACTACACATTTGTTTCAACACATTTTTCCATTCTTGTCTGTTCATCCATATATCTTCTTCTATTTCCCATTCCCTCTTAGTTTCATTGATTCCCTGAATCCACGTAATATTTGGTCTACCCTTCTTTTTCCTTCCCTGTGGTTCCCAATCCATGATTATCTTAGGTAGTCTTCCTTCTTCCATCCTTCTAATGTGTCCGTACTAATTTAATTGTTTCTTCTTTATAAAATCTAATATTGAATATTGTACCTGCATTTTTTCTTTTATATATGAATTTCTGATTTTATCCTTCCTGAATATTCTTGCAGCACGTCTCCAGTAGTCCATTTCAGTGGCGAGTAATTTTTTTTTCATTTGTGCATTTAAAGCCCACACATCAGCTCCATAGGTAATAATGCTTCTGATTATTGTATTAAAAAAAATTTTTTTTTGTTTCTTTGAATAATATTAATAATAATAATAATAATAATAATAATAATAATAATAATAATAATAATAATAATAATAATAATAATAACAATAATAACAAAAACAACAATAACATTGATAAATTGAAGAAAACTTGTTACCTCAATGGCATCATTACTTAACACGCTAAAACTCGTCAGGAAGGAAACATTTTTCCAGGGGGTAAATTTCATATTTTTAATTTTCACAGTAAAAGAGATTGGTTTAAAATGTGGCATTTGTTAATTTTTTTTTATCATAGACACGTTAAATATAAGGTCATAATCGGATCTAGAATCTTTGGTTATAGACAGAGGCTGTGTATTTCTATTGTGTTTGGCACGTATTTTCTGTAGAGGTTCACTGATAAAAATTTGAATGAAATTATTAAATAATATAACGAGATCCTCATAATGATATTTCAACCCGCCATTTACATAGTCATCTGAGAGAAACCAGGGGAAAACCATTCAAGATTGTTACTCTTGGGATTATAATGTGGTACCTTTTTCATCCAAGTCATTTGAATAATCTCACTTTGCCATGAACTCAGTTTAACCTCTCACCTGGACAGGAATTTTAAACTATGGATTTCTTGTCGTCCCAACTCTTTTCAAAAAACGTTAAACTGAAAATATATAAAACTATTATTTTACCAGTTATATTAAATGGATGCGAAACATGGACTCTTACTGTAAGGGAGATTACGAGTATTTGAGTATTTACGAGTATTTTCTTAGGAACATTTTTGGACCAAAGAGAGATGAACAGACAGGTGAATGGAGAAGACTACATAACAATGAACTACATGGTCTTTATAGGAAGCCAGATATAATAAGAACAGTTAAGTCTCGTAGACTGCGATGGGCAGGACATGTTGCGCGTATGGGGAATGAAAGACTTGCATGGAAGCTTCTTGTAGGAAAACCAGAACGAAAACGCCCAGTTGGTAGACCAAGAATGAGGTGGGAGAATAACATTAACTATGATTTTGAGGGAAGTAGATTATACAGGGAATGATTGGAAAACATTAGCTCGGGATAGGGATGTATGGAGAGCTTATTCCCGCGCGGCCATGAACCTACGGGTTCGATAGTGCCAGTGAGTAAGTAAGTAAATTATGACTATTTAACTCATGCCCCAAAAGGGATTCCATGACCAATCACATTTCAACGATTTTTTAATTACAACCAATCACAGTCGTGTTTCACCTCGAATTTATCAAGTAAAGTTTATCATATAAAAGAAAGCACCTCCTTTTTAACATTCTGAATAGGTCATAGCATTATTTTGCAGTGACTGACTCTCGAAGAAATATGGCTACCAGACTGTATATATAGTGCATGAATGTCAGCTGAAAGTGCTTGTGGAAGATAATATAAAAACATTTGTAGCAATTGATTATACCACAGAAAAAAAGAAACCACTGTTCGCACTTTTTTAAACGAATTATTTCCCAGGAAATGACGTTGCAGAAAAATATAATTGACATATTTACATCAGAAATTAATTAATACCTATGAGTAGTAGTAGCATTCAAATGTTCTGAAGCTCTTGATTTGTCATCATTCGCTTGTTAATACCTATAATGTTGGTTATAAATCTCTCCACTAGGGTGCATTCTTACAATATTGCGATCCTTTGGCAATAAATAATATGATCTGGTTGTAGTGATGAACAAAATAAGCAAATGAAGCGTATCAATCGTTTCTCATTTGTTTTCAAACATCGCCGTTTACATTAAATATATAAATATTTTAAAATAACTGTAGTTAAATAATGATTTGTGAGTAAACAGCTTAATTGTATTCGTTAAATAGTCCTAACAAATGCCACTCTTGATTTCCAAATTCTCTAGATAAATTCACGACTCACGAAGTGAGAAATATAGTAGACTGCAATAGGGAAATGAATGGGAAAATGAAAGAGGGACATGTAAACTTCTTGCGGGAAAACCAGAGGAAAGCACCCAGCAAGTAAGCCAATAATGAGGTGGGAGAATAACATTAACTATGATTTGAGGGTGGTAAATTATACAATAGATGATTCTTAAACATTAGCTCAGTATAGGGATGTATGGAGAGCTTATGTCCGCGTGGCTATGAACTTCCGTATTCGAGCTAGTTATGACAGAGCAACTACAGACAATGATTCATATTTATGATAAAGTGAAAAAAAAAATATATATATATCATCATGATCCATGCAAATATTAGGCCGTGTGGCCTGTTAAGGTCACAAAGAGGAATTTTCCAACCAGCGGTTTTTTGGACGTCCCATCGATCTTTTGCCTTGGGGCAGTAGCGAAGTATGGCTTTTGGAATTCTATGAGATGGCATTCGTTGAAGATGGGCTTTCCAGTTGTTCTGGTAGTTTTGTATATGGTGAAGAATGGGTTTTACATCCAACTCTTCCATAATTTCCTCATTTCTGTTATGGTCCCACTTTGTGTAGCCAGCTGTACGGCGCATAAATCGCATCTCATTTGCTGTTATTCTGCTTTCATCTCTTCTTCGTATTGTCCATGCTTCACTATCATATCTTAATACTGGTCTTGCGAGAACCTTATAAAGCCGTAATCTTATGTTCTTCTGTACTAAAGATGGTTTCATTATACTGTTAATTATCCCCGTTGTTTTTGTAAAATTTGTGATTTTCTTTGATATATCAGCTTCATCTTGAAATGTTAAATTATAACCCAAATAATTAAATTTGTTTACTCGTTCTAAAATTTTCATCATCCAACACAATTTTGCTAGGTATAGGGTATTTACCACAAAAGGCCATCACTTTATTTTTCTTTGTATTGATTTTCATACATATATATATATATGATAATTGTTTAAAATATCAAAATCTTAACCATAAAGAAATGTAATTGAATACAGACTTAAACCAGGAAATTTGTATTATTTTTCAGTACAATATTTCATATCATCTAGTATTTTATCTTACTTAATTATTCACTGGCACTATCGAACACGTAGGTTCATGGCCGCGCGGACATAAGCTCTCCATACACCCCTATCCCGAGCTAATCCTTTCCAATCATTGCCCGTACAATCCACCTCCCTCAAATCATAGTTAATGTTATTCCTCCACCTCATTCTTGGTCTACTTACTGGGCGTCTTCCCTCTGGCTTTCCCACAAGAAGCCCCCATGCAAGTCTTTCATTCCCCATACGTGTCACATGTCCTGCCCATCGCAGTCTACGAGACTTAACTGTTCTTATTATATCTGGCTTCCTATAAAGACCATGTAGTTCATTGTTATGTAGTCTTCTCCATTCACCTGTCTGTTCATCTCTCTTTGGTCCAAAAGTTTTCCTAAGTACTTTATTCTCAAATACTTGTAATCTTATCTAGTATATAAATATTACAATTTATAAAATTATAGCTTTGCTGTGGTACTGTATGGGTGTGAAATGGTTTCTTGCATTAAGAGAAGAAAACAAGCTGAAAGTAGCAAAAATGATCTTATGACGAATATTCGGCTCCATAAGAAAGGATAATGGCGGAAGTCTCTGAATGAGAAACTCTTAAATGTATATACGTTGTCCTAGCATTGTCAGAATTAATAAGTCTACGTATGAGATAGGTTCGTCGTGCATGACTATAGAAATTCTTTAAAATTTTTATATAAGGGACTTGTGGAAAATATCATTAGGACGATCTGATAGAGGAGGAAAATAATATTCGGAGGATGTTAGGAAACTGGATATTGAAAATAAGTACTGGATTCAATTAGCTGATAACAGGATCAAGTGGATGCGGCATTGAGCCTACGGTTCCGTAAGCCATAGAGATATTAATAAAAATTCACTTCGAAGTTTACCAATATCCAAAATGTGAGCTCGTTTTGAACCACTGAGAGTTTCATTAAAAATATTAACAAATTCAATAGTTAATGTTTGCACATATTTAAAATACAATGGGAAAATTATTTCGATAACATTTTTTTCTTATTTATGTACAATATTGGTTCCATTCCCCCCTCCGTGTTATTCTTCACGCCTCTATCGTTTACTTCACCACAGTATATTCATTTTTATCAGTTATTACTTACCTTGTTTAGTAATTTTTATTAAGTTTGTTTTGGCTGTAGTTCAATTAATGGTTTGTAGCAGCACTCTCTAATAAATTGGTCGACCGCTTCTGTTTCTCCATAAGAAATCCATCTTCTTTGTATTGGCATTTCCTAAAAATTAGTTTCGTCTATTATCACTACTATAATAATAATAATAATAATAATAATAATAATAAATAATAATAATATAATAATAAAAATAATAATATCAATCATATTTATAACTTTGGGAATTATTAATTATTGGGAATTATTAATCAAGTTATGAAACCATCCCTTGTACAAAAACACCAGATTACGTTTATATAACACTTTGGCTAGACCAGTGTTGACCTATGGTAGTGAAGCATGGGCACTAAAAAGACAACATGAAAGCAGAATAACGGCTTGTGAAATGAGATTCATGCGCAGAACAGCGGGTTACACCAAATGGGATCGGAAAAGGAACACCGATATCTTAAAAGAATTGAAGACTACGCCAATTTTGGAATATCTTAAACAGTACCAACTAAATTGGAAACACCATCTTGAAAGAATGAGTTCAAATCGGATCCCCAAAGCTGTTTATAATTATATACCAAGAGGACGAAGATCACTGGGCCGTCCTATGAAACGCTGGAGGGAGAAGAAGTAAGTTTGATGTAGAAATCAATAGAAATTGTATAAGAAATTTAATATTTGCAGCAACAATTTCAACAGTATAAATAAACATTCTATATAAGTTCATAGTGTGGCCACTAATGGGAGTGACAGACGAATAGATATTATTGCATTTAGACCATCTTCCAAAATTGGTATGATATTAGATCCCACAATTCGTTTTGAGACTCATAGTGGCCAACCTGAGGAAGTTGACTCTGAAAAGAAAGCCATATATGAGCCAACAATTGACTATTACAAAGATAAATACCAACTAGATAGTATAACTGTCACAGGATTGATGATCGGGGCAAGAGGTACTATACCAGGATTGTTAGCGAAATTTTGGAATTCCTTAGATTTGGACAGGGTGTATCTTTCTAAAATTGCCATCGCTACCATTAGAGGATCAATTTAAATTTTAAGAAACCATTTTTACAAAATATCTACTTTGTAGTATGTATAATTCAATTAGGCCTACAATTTGAATTTTTTAAATGTATTTACAAAATGTATTTCATAAATTAAAAAAATTGTCAGTATCATTTTGTCCTTGAGGCAATCCTCTAATGAGGAAAGTTGTATATAATAAAAAAAATAACGGATCGTATATAACCACGCGGGACAGGGTTTCTCCCTTGGGGGAGTTCCTTAACCAAGCCAATTTAGTTACGTTTATTTCCCTACACATGTCAGCGAATGACTAATGATTAGCTCATACCCTCAAAGGTATTGTTACTAGACAGTAAGGTATTACTTCGATGGAAAAGGCGGTAAATTCACTCCAGACTCAATGAAGCAACGGGCGTAGAAGACCTTTGGCCTACCAGACGGCTGTTTACTTCATTTACAGTTGCAACATTTTCAGAGGTGGATGGGCATCTAGACAATATAGAGGTGCCCCCAGCCGTTATAACTAGTGGAGCCGCTACTTATTGTCTACTTCTTCTTCTCCCTTTCAAGTATTAGGCCAAGGCCTGTTACGATCCTACAGAAAATTTTCCCTCCAGCGTTTCATAGGACGGCCCAGTGATCTTCGTCCTCTTGGTATATAATTATAAACAACTTTGGGGATCCGATTTGAACTCAATATTTCAAGATGGTGTTTCCAATTTAGTTGGTACTGTTTAATATATTCCAAAATTGGCGTAGTCTTCAATTCTTTTAAGATATCGGTGTTCCTTTTCCGATCCCATCTGGTGTAACCCGTTCTGCGCATGAATCTCATTTCACAAGCCGTTATTCTGCTTTCATGTTGTCTTTTTAGTGTCCATGCTTCACTACCATAGGTCAACACTGGTCTACCAAAGTGTTATATAAACGTAATCTGGTGTTTTTTGTATAAGGGATGGATTAATAACTTGATTAATAATTCCTAAACTTTTATTATAACTAGTAACTTTTTCAGGGATATCCTTTCATGCCAGATAGAGAGATAATATCCAAGGCATTTAAATTGATTAGATCTCTCTAAAATTTTATTCTGGAGACAGATTTTACTTTGTATGGGGTCCTTCCCATGAAATGCCATAATTTTAGTATTGTTAATTGTTATTTACATATTAAATTTCGCAGCTATTTTTGTAAATTATATAAATTGATCGTTGCAAATCATTTTCGAAAAGTGCCAGAAGCGCTAAAGCATCTGCAAAAAGAATAGCATCGAGTTTGAGGTTCCTCTTGATGGGTATATATTGTAGCTAACAAAATCCCTCACAATTCTGGGTAGCTATGATCTCATACTGGCGAAATGTCATGAGAAAATCTCTTCTCACGTAGGGACTCGAATCAGCACTTTTCTTACAGCTCTTTACAAGGGATGATGCCTTCAATTCGGCTACGGTGTGGGACAATAAATACACTGATATAGCATAACTGTAATTTTATTGAAAAAACAATTTTAACAGATAAGATATTAAATTAATATTACTGAAATAAACTAAAATAAATAAACTCCACAGGGCGATAGCCTTAGAAGTCTCTTAGCCTACTATCCAGCTGTTAATTTCAACTCAAAATGTTTCTATCACAGAAAGGGACGATGATAAAAAAACACACAGGGATGACATAGGAAAAGTCTTTCGCCTGAGGAGTAGAAACACGCAGCCTAACGTTATATATATGTATATATAATATTGTAGATTTTCGCGGATATAAGTATGATCAAGACAGTTTTCTTGGATTTTCCACGTCATGGATTCAAGGTCGGCCTCTGGCCACTGATTCTGACGTTTCGGCATGATCCTACATGTCATTACCTATATATATATATATATATATATATATATATATTTAGGCCTATATATACACATACAGAGTGATTAAGAAATATGGCTAGGCCTATACGTTTGATCGCATTTTGTGACAAAAATATTATTAAAGGAAATATGATGTTATCATTGGAAAGGGAATCCTTCAAATTACAACAATAGAACAAAACAAAACTAATCACTGCCCACGTACACTTTGGCGGGTTGATTTTTGTGGGCTAGCGTCGAACGCCTCCATAATTCTCTTCGTTGTTTCTGCATCCGTGCTAATGCGAGGCCTTCCGGGAGGTTTGATTTTCTGCATCGTTCCCGTTTCCAGCAGTCGTTTTCTCCACTTCCCCACAGTCGACGGCTGCAATGCTACGTTAAACTCACGTCTTGCGGGCTCACGATCATTAGCATACGTTATTGCCCATGCAGAAATTGTAATTTGCTGTTGCATATTCAACGCCATTTTGACTAATGACGTAAGTTCTACACTGTTTTGTTTTATTCCATTGTTTTAATTTGAGTAATTGCCTTTCCAACGGTAGTTTCATATTTCTTGTAATGGTAATATTTTCATCACACAACGCGATCAAACGTATAGCCATATTTATGATACACTCTGTATATAGTGTGTGTGTGTACTGTACATACGTACGTTATGCTGCGAGCTTCATACAGCAATTCTTTATTTTTAACCCTTAAATTAGTAAAGCAACAACCGCGACCACATGTTGGAAGCAGGATCACAAGTGACCCATACTTCCGGCTACTTTAGGGATTTATTTACCCTCGGCCGCGGTGGACTAGTGGTTATGCTCCTTGCCTCTGGTCCCGAGGGTCGCGGGTTCAAACCCGGCCGGGGTCGATGGGTTTTTTAGGACGGAAAAATCCAAGGAGCAAGTCCTCCGGGAGGGACTTTAAGCCGTGGGTCCCGAGTCTGAAGATTTTCAAGCTCGTAAAAAATCCTTAAGCCTGAATGAAAAGGCCTCTAAGCAAAATTTACCTAATTATCCTGTCCTAGTACTACCTTGGTTTCCTAGATGTCAGTATGAGGCGGAACGCTGACCACGGACCACTCAAAATGACATCTATACGAAAACAAGTGTAACTAAATTAGTATGGTTCAATTTATTCCTGTAGGGGGAGAGCACCTAAATCTCTGTAAAGGGAAAACATGGGCTTACAATACAATACAATTTACCCTCTTTAGACCTTTTGTATATTGTTATTGAGAATAATGAGTGATTAACCTAGCGCCGATCACAACCAGCCGTAGATCAGGAGACAAAGAACCAGTTGTCAGACATTAACAAGCCTTTAAGCTGATTTTCGCTTGTGTTCTTCTAGATGCCATCTCACTAAGCCACCAACAGGAAGACCTAAACCATCACAGCCGCCGCCAGGCCCCAAGGGAACAAGAAAGGGAGGGATAATCACAAGTCCAAATCACGAACGGCTCCTTTCAGGTTAAGTTGATTGTTGCGAAATTTTGAAGATTTATTGGGGATGAAATGTACTGGTGGAGTCTATGGGACCACTCCGACATTTGTCAATATGTTTTATAAACAATATTACATGAATGAAATCAATGTATCTTAAGGATACATTACCAATTTAAGGGCTAAAGCGTCTATAAATAAGGATACAAATAATAAATAAATCACATTAAAGTAATTGTTAGATTCTAAATTTAATTTAAAAAAATGAATATTGTATGTGACTAGAGCAGTGGGAAATGAGATTGAGGGAGAAACTTCAAGATAATTTTAAAAGATGGTGGAATAAAGAGTATCTGCTCAATCTCAAGGATTTACCACGAGGTCCGCCACTCAGCTGAAAAGATGGTGACATCGTCCTCCTTCAAGATGAGTTCTATCCCAGGCACATGTGGAGACGAGAACTCATCACAAAGGTTAGACCGGGGCGTAGGAATTGAAAGGAATTGGAAATGTGACGAATTGCATTTATTTACACAAGAAATTATGTCATGTATAGATTTTTGACATGGACATATTGCTTTTGATTGACAATACAAACAAAAGGGTTTGATGCATGAAAGTTGTATCGAATTGTTATAAAAAGAATAGAAATGATTACACAATGAAATTATACTGCTTTTATAACCCTATGTGAATAATTATATAATTTAGGAAAAAAAAAATACAACTTTTAACCGATTCTACAAATGTGCAAAAATGGCGTAAGTAAATTGAATAAATGTTATGTATATAAATTCATATTTCTTTTATATTTGTATTATATTATTCACGCAATGCGTACACACATAAGATTTGCGAAGTTAGTGGAAGAAACTTCCGACTGCGAATATTTCCCTCCATGGTATCTTTACCTTGTCGCGGTGGAGTGGCTTGCGTGCTTAAATGATCCTGAGAGCTATGCCGGCGGTAGCATTGCTGCCGAAAGGGTTACCCATGCCGGACTGGTCGAAGGTGATAAGCCAGACGAAAAAAGTACCTTGGGCGAAAGAGTGACGATCTTTCACCGTAAAAATACAACCGTCAAGAAATGCGGACATGGGTTCATCTGGGGTAAAATTTTCCGGAGATCAAATAGTCCCCCATTCGGTTCTCCGGGCGGGGACTACTTCAGGGAACCCATGCCAAAGCTTATAGGAAAGCCAGAAGGAAAACGCCCAGTTGGTAGACCAAGAATGAGGTGGGAGAACAACATTAACTATGATTCGAGGGAAGTAGATTATACAGGGAATGATTGGAAAGCATTAGCTCAGGATAGGGATGTATGGAGAGCTTATGTCCGCGCGGCCATGAACCTACGGGTTCGATAGTGCCAGTGAGTAAGTAAGTAAGTAAGTGGAAGAAACTTCAGGCCTGAATTCATCAATTTAGAGATATGTCATATCAAGATTGGTCTGAAATTGCCACGTTTCTGCGTTATTACGAAATACAAGTAGACTTCAGTAGTATAATTCGATGCGAGGTTGGGAAGTGGTTTTTACAGAAGTGAGGAAATGTTTAAAAACCGAGCGATAGCAAGGTTTTTATTTCTGAGATTCTGTAAAACACTTCACAAACGTGCGTTGTACATTATGCTTTGCGCGATGGTGTTTTCAAAAAAATACAAAATAGTAAAATAATAACACATTTGTTGGAAATATTTGCGTTCATCATAAACAACTGACTAACGTTAACAGTTGGGCAATGTTTATTAGTTGAGACTACAGCAGGCCATGACACCAATCAGTGATAAAATTACGGCAATTACGTATTTATTGTTTTATATTGTTTCAAATAAAGTTCAGTTCATTTAAAATGCAGTGATTTGTTTCGTATAATGTATATTAACACTACATTTTTGGATATATTTTTGTATATACATTGTACGTAGTATACATAAGGGGCAGTGGTTTTACTTCCCGCACGTGGTTTGTAATATTACAATATAGTCATTTAGGTTGGCAACCCCGAAATGTAGGAAGTTGAACTTTCAATCAAGGTCGCCAGTGCTGTAAGTACGACAAAACGCACTATCGCGCAAAAAAAATAGGCCTGTTACATGGCATAACAAATGATTCACCACAACAATGGACAAGACCTCCTGTAAGTCAGACCATAAATACATTTCTTACGAGAGACTACATGGAGAGACTAGAATCACAGAAATCTGATTTATGAATATTTTAAAGTTAGACTTAACTACAATGGTAATTAAGACCTTCCTATTAAAATTATGAATCGAGCGCCAGCATTTTATAAAATTTAGTTTACACCATTGTTGCACTTACATGCTCAGATACCAACTTTAGAAACTTACAATAAGAATTTATATATGAAATATATATTTCATGATATTCCAAAATAAAATTAAAATATGTACCTTCTTAGGTCAGTGCCGTGGTCCTCAACTTGTGAAATTATATTTATGCTTTATTTTCCTGAACACTTCAGTTATGGGCAATACTACATTAAGACCGACATCATCGAGAACTTCTCAACAAATGTAGCGAAGAAATATACCTGCTGATGATGGAATATATATTCTGAAAGGCCTTCAGGAAAAGAAAGCATACATATCTTTTTACAAGTTGAGGACGACGGCACTGAACTTCTTCTTCTTCGGCTTTCCCCCACTTATAGGTTTGCCGTCTTCAGTTTCCATTTATCTCTAATATTCCAATCTCCCTCTTCCAAATTCCTATCATCCATTATAGTTCTGACGTAGGTTTTCCATTTCCATGTTGGTCTGCCACGTTTATTTCTTCCAGGGGGTGACCATTGGTATATATTTTTTGGCCACCTTTCATTTTCTATTCTTTGTACATGGCCATACCATTTAAGCGTTTGATTTTCAATCCTCTTAACACCCAGATGTGGTGACATTCATTTCTCTCCAAAGGAATTCATTTATTTTATCCTGTCTTGTTTTTTGGAGGCTTCTTCTAAAATAATCAAATTCAACTGTTCTAATTTTATTCTTTTGTAATTCCGTCAGAGACCAAGCTTCACTTTCATATGACAAAATATTCTGTATTATGCTCTTATAAATTTTCATTTTAGTTTCCTTTGTGATATTTTTGTTCCAAATTACTCCATGTAATGTCTTAGTTGCATTGTTTGCCATTGCAATTTTAGTCTGTACATCTCTCTCACAGGTACCTAAACTTGTAATTATTGACCCAAGATATTTAAAAATTTCACACTTTTTTATTTTCCCTGTTTCAAGTATGAGGTCATCCACATCCTTTCCCAAACACATATATTCTGTTTTCTGTAAATTTATATTCAGTCTCCATTTTTTATATTCTTCCATTAGTTTATTTATCATATATTTCATATCATCTTCATCCCCTGCAAAAATTATTTGATCATCTGCAAACAACAATGAATACAGTACTTTTCCTCCTATAGGAATACCCATTTCAGAACATTTTTTATACCACAAGTTAAGAGCCTGGTCTAAATAAATGTTAAAAAGAATTGGTGATAAACTGCATCCCTGCTTAAGGCCTTTATTCATTGTGAATTCCTCTGTTAAAGTATTCTGACCTAATAAGGTATATATTTTTATTTTATTTTATGACTATCCACCTCAACGGTTTTAAACAATGGATTTTATTAGTATTGATGAATTTCTAATATAATTAATTTTATTTTCAATACAGTACCGATTTTTATAAACATAATTTTCATAGTTCATCCAACTGAGAAGTAAACATAATGAAATAAGCACAACTGCTATTTCCTATTACAAAGTAACATTCCAATATAACTCTACACTGATTTACCTACAAGAACATAATGATTCAAGACAATATTAGCGTAATCCGAGTGCATTAAATCTAACGATAAAGTTCTATAATTCTGCATCTATTTTTAATAAAAACATACACATGGTAAACATCTTTTTCTGCTAACGTGAAAAAGGTACATAAGCATTTCATTAATTCTACTGTAGTTGTATTAAATCATACTTGAACACCATTTATAATAGCATCTTTCGGATAAAAAAATGTAGGCGCAGGAGAACATTTTGGGATTTTCGCTTGGGGATGTTAAAGGGAGGGAAACATTATAATTTATTTACATGCCACTTCTATTCAACTTATTTTTACATTTTTCAAACATTAAAACTAAATTGTAAGTACAGAGTTATTGGTTTGGTTTACCGCTGTACCTGCATCTTTCTTCGGCGAGGAATATAGCTGTGTTCCCTAGAATTTTTACAGTAATAGTGTAGTCACAATCAAAAACAAAAATTTACATTGGGTCGGATGTTTGAACGCATTAGACAGTAAAAGGCGTTCTCTGCTGAGAAAGTTTTATGCAAATACATTTTGCTTACTCAGAAATCTATTCATGCGATAATAATTGTAAGCTACCTGACGAGGTACCTTAAGATCGTAGCTCAAGATAGAAAATCCCGAAGGGAACCGATGGTAACCGATGTAGTTTGAAACCTTTGCTGCTTTATCCAAGATGTCGGACCTTGAAGACTTCGATCATGTTTTCGGTATACGCGGAGAAGAGGAATTTGATAGAGTCTACCAAAGAATTCAACTGGAAGAACAGGAGAATCGGCGTAATATTGCGCGACGCAGACGTCGTTGTATACGGTATTATTTGCGGGACGCAAGCGTAAATGCGTTCCTCTATAGCAGACGAAAATAACGGAAGTGGTTTTATCGCTGAGAATTCTGGGTAATTCGTTGCCAATATTACGAAAACGTCAACTTTCATGCATGACCGGTAAGTCGGCCGTTAATTCGATCTCAGCAATTGCTCACGGTGAGTCAGCTCACCAGAGATTGGAAGTAATTTGAGTAGAGACTAATGTATTTGCATACGGCCCCTAGAGGTAAAATATGGTATCGATTCACAGAAGTTGAGGTAGGTGATCAAACTATTCAGAGCCATCAGAATATTTTAAGAAAAGAGGGAAAACAAACTTCAATACTCATTTAGCGAAAAATCTGTTTTTGAACAAACGTGGCTTCTTACCACGTATTTGATAAAATTTGAATTTACGTAAAAAAAATCATATTAAATTTAGAACATGATAATATGTGTATTTAATAAACCCAGTTCGCAGTAAAATTGTTATTAATAATAAAATATTAGAACAAACCAACACATTTAACTATATCGGATACCAAGTTACATACGAAGAAGAAAAAGATTTTAGTCAAAAAATTATAAAATTTAACAGAGTAACAGGAATTATAAATAATATTTTTAAGCCAAACACAGTACTGCAACACACACGAATTAGAATTTATAAAACACTGGCCAGACCATATTATGTTACGGCAGGTGAGGCCTGGACAATTCGCAGTGTAGATGAACAAAGACTAACTGCGGCAGAAATGAAATTTATGAGACGTACTGCGGGCTACTCAAGAACAGGACCATAAAAGGAATTCTGAGATTCTCAAAGAATTACAAACAGAATCAGTCATGGAATATGTACAAAAATACAGAAACAACTGGAAATCTCACGTACGAAAGAATGAGCAGAACAAGAATACCACGTCAGATCTTAAATTACCAGCCACCAGGCAAGAGATCTTTAGGCAGACCCTTCAAACGTTGGATTGAGACCGTAACAGACCACTAGGTCTATCACATGAAAGGAAGAAGAAGAAGAATAAACAAAGGGAGCTATAATTCTCTAAAACAATATTATTGCAAAGTCCACCGCTGTGGTCTCGGGGTAGCGTGCTGCCTTGTCACTCAGCGGACCCGGGTTCGATCCCTGGTCGGGACAGTTTTTCTGGGTGAGGTTTTTATCGGGGTTTTTCCTCACCTGTAAGACAAATGTCAGGAAAACTTTAAGGCCCAAACGGTCCCCGAAATCATATGGCCATCGCAATCATCATCATTCATATTCATCTTAGGTTAAGCTTAGAATTAGGGGCTCTCCTGGCGCATCATTATCATCATCATCACCCATCATATCATCGGGGCAACGTAACCCCGCCTTCCAGGCGTCCCAACCTCAGAAGTGGGTTACAAGTACGCCATGCCAGGAGAGAAACCAGGAATGTCGAAAGACAAACCTGGGGCATTTGAAAAAAAATATATATTATTGCAAAACTGTTTTATTTAATATCCATCCATCCATAGTAATTCTGCCCGAGGACAGGTCTTTCACTGCAATCATAGCATTTTCATGCTATGCTTTGCAGCATTACTAGGGAATTATAGGTGTGGTAGCTTCCCGTTGCTTTCCACACCGGTGAAGGATGATGATGATAATGATAAGGATGATGATGATGATGGTCGGATGATTTTCGGGGACCGTTGGGCCCTAAGCTTTCTGACATGTATCTTACAGGAGAGAGAAAAAAACCGAAAACCTCGCCCAGGAGCCTGTCCCGATCGGGAATCGAATCTGGGTCCGCTGCGTGACAAGGCAGCACGCTAACTCGAGACTTATTTTAGCATAATTTCATAAAAAAGCATAATTTCATATAAAAGTAGCACAATTTTGTAAAAAATATCATAATTTCGTAAAGAATGACATAATTTCGTAAAAAAATTCATTGAAATAGAGTTGAATTGCAAGTTATTAAATTTATTTCAAACTCAGTAATATTAAATAAACCAAGGATTTAACAAAGTTCTTAAAGCTAAGTACACGCTTAAATTGGAGATAATGGGCTGAGAATACTGAACGCCAGGACTCTATGCAAATAGCGTTCTTAGACCTGGGAAATCCTGATAGCGAGTTTTTGTATTAACATGAATTTATAAATGTGCTGTTAGGACATATTTTGGCGGTTACAGGTCCTCTATTTATCGAGGTATGTCTCCAGGTATCATGGCAAACTAACTCAATAACTCTGCAGTTATATACTTTAATATAGGAAGTCGTACTTTACCGTAAAAATGAGATATGAATTTCAAAATTACGGCGGTAAAGAAACTTCTATATTACGTTCGTACAACATAATAATTTCATTCTAGATCGCATTAAATTGTTTATTAATAAATTACGCAAGTTCTGGCCCTGCTTCAATACATTGGTAAAATGCGATATAGAACGAGGAAAAATATAATTCCAGCGACGTATAGACGATATTGTACTCGTAGAGGAGTAAAGCTGAAGATATTTTTTTTCCCTCTCTTGAGATCATGTTGCAGTGAGAAAAAGCTAAACTTTCTTCTGTTTGCAAATTTTGAATATACAGAGTGACTCGAAAGCAACTTTACACAGTCAAAATTATATTTATAAAGAAAGTTCAAAATTCTAGGATTATAGTAATGCATTTTTTTGAATAAATGCCAAAATTAGTAAAACAATTACTGAAAACAAATAAGTATTAATCCATGGAAACAGCCAATTAATACTGTATTAAAATATTGAACTGTTTAAATTGAACACGTACCAAACTGATTTTAGTTCATCATAATGAAGTGAAATCATTTCATAAAACTACATTTTTGAAGTAATTATTTTTCTCAGAATGTAGAACGCTGCTCCATTTCTGAAAGTTGGCGTATCAATTCTTGTTGTGCAAACTTTGAGTAAAAATTAGAGTCAATTAGCAGAAACTCTTGCTTCCTTAAAAATACTGCAGCATAAAAGTCAACTATTGTTTTATTTTGTGGTATTCTAACCTCAAAGGATATTGTTCTTACTTCCTTTTTGTTAAAGTACAATTCCTTTTTATTTTACATTTTTATTTATTTTTTGGGAGTGAACAGAGTGTCTGATCTACAGTGAAACGTATTAGTAAACTTGCATTCTTGTAGAATGAAATTTTGCTCACAGATAATGCAAGCTTCTTTTTTAATTTTATTGGGAACAATTATGTATCGCTCTGATATTTCTATAAAGTCTTTCTATAAATAAATGACTCTGATATTTCTATAAAGATTTAATTCAACTTGAGACGAAAAGCTTAGTAAATTATTGTGTTCGTTTTGAATCGAATGCAGTAAACGCTCCTTATTCGCGGGTTAAATGTTGAGATACAGTTCCTGTATTCGCGGTTAAAATTTATTTATTCGCGGATTCAGTCGGTATATTAAAAGGATTAGTGTCCTTTATTAACACATCGGCAATTTTTTTACTGCAGGCACGTGCCAAGGCGACTTTTACAAAGAGTGATTCAAAACAAATGGACAAATAAATATCAAAGTAAAACAAACCTTATTGTCACTAAGCCTAAAGTTCATTGTTAAAAGCCACCGCCTCAGTATTTCACGTGCCGCTATGTCGACTGATAAATGCCGCCTTCGCCACGATCGGTGTTTTATTGTTTCAACTTGTCATTAGTTGCAATTACTCTGATTGAATAACACGTGTCTCTTCTGCTTTGTTGCCAATTTATAATGTCGAATAAAAGGAAAGATACGGGGAAAAAGTAGTGTTGCCGCTTAAAGTAAACATAGAAATGCTTGACCGTTTATACGCGTTGGCGAGTCGTTTCCGTCTATATCACGCTGTTTCAATGTTAGTGAATCAAGAAATCCGAAGATAAAAGAAGGAATTTTATCGAATAATTCACTGCTGAATATTAATCTTAAATGAAATATATTTTAAAAGCGGAAAAAACTATTAAGTGAAAAAGGAATTCCACTACACTTGATAGCAGTAATTAAGAAAATGTATGAGAAAACAAAAATAAAAATAAATCAAAGGGAACCAATACATATAACAGGAGGAGTTAGACAAGGTTGTCCACTATCAACCACTCTTTTGAACATTCATTTCGACGACATGATAAGATCATGGAAGCAAATGACGACTGGGGGAATTACCTTAGGAAATATAGTAATAAAAAACAGTAGCCTTTGCAGATGACCAGATTTTAATAGCAAAAACAGAGGACGAACTACAAAGAATGCTATATAAACTAAATGAAATATAAAAAAAATACAACATGGAAATATCATCAGGAAAATAAAAAACAATGGCCTTCAAGGGCGCTCATCCAGTTCGGACAAAGATAATATTAGAAAATAAACCAATAGAACAAGTGGTAAAGATTAACTTCCTATCATACACAGCGGAAACATATATAAATAACAAACTAAATAAGTTTAATTATATAACAGGAACACTAAAAAGAACTTTAAAAAATAAAGCCAGGAAAGACCCTATAATGAAATTATACAAGACAATGGTAGTGCCTATTATTACTTATGGATCCGAAACATGGACAGTCACAACACAACAATCTGCCAGAATACAAGCTGCTAAAATGAGATTCCTCAGACCAATAGCAGGATATCAAAGAACAGACAAAAACATAAAACAGAAATAAAACAACAACTAAAAGTAGAGGAATTAAACACAACAATAGAGAAATACAGAACAAACTGGAAAGAACACTTGGCAAGGATGACTGAGAATAGAATACCAAAAGCAGCATACAGCTATTCACCATGAGGAAGAAGAAGTTTGGGAAGACCAAGGAAAAGATGGAAAGAGCAGCAATTTGGAGCCGGATCAAGCTAGTAAATAAGCCTAAGCCGTGAAGAAGAAGAAGAAGAAGAAAAGCGGAAAGACAGCAAAATATTACAAATATCTTTAAGCCCTTGCCTAAACCTTTATATATTATGTATTATAATTAATAGAAATTGTTTAATATCTCTAATTAATTGATTTTATTTTGATATTTAATATTTTATTTTGTAATCTTGGAAAGTATCCCCTATATACCCATACAAATTACCATTCCATATTCGCGATTTCTGTATTCGCGGCATATTTGCGGAACATATCCCCGCGAATAAGGAGCTTTTACTGTATAAGATGACATTTTGTATCAAGAAGATGATATACTTTTCTCCCAAATTCAGTACCGGTTTATATATTATATAATTCATAGAATATCTTCGAAATATTTGGAGTGTTATATTTATTCCTTAAGATTTAGAAGACTATTTAACTCATGCCCCAAATGGGAGTCAATGACCAATCACGTTTCAATGATTTCTGTTTTACAACCAATCACAGTCGTGTTTCACGAAATATTTATCAGTGTTATGATTACCATATTAAAGAAAGCTCCTCCTTTTTAATATTCTGAAATAGTATGATCTAGTTGCAGTGATAAACAAAAGAAGCAGATGAAGCGTACCTATCGTTTCTCATTTGTTTTCAAACATCGCCGTTTACATTAGATATATAAATATTTTAAAATAACTACAGTTAAATAATGATTTGTGAGTAAACAGCTTAATTTTATTCGTTAAATAGTCCTAACAAATGCCACTCTTGATTTCCAAATTCTCTAGATAAATTCACATCGATAATTTGGAAATCACTCGTGGCATTACTTATGATAATCGCAATCCACCCAATATTTATTCAGGTAATATTTATTTACTCTATTTTTAAAGTTATATCTCAACACAAAGTCCCAAAAAATTATGAACAATTGAGTGCAAAATGAGTCAACTCGGTTTCAGTAAAATGAAGTACACACTACTCCTACATTCTGAAATCATCTTAACACAAACTTCGATTTTTTATCAACTTCAAAAGTATCAATTATTCCTGAAATAATATTTTGTAGATACTTTACCGAATGTAAATTGATTCAGAATATTAAATAAGTTAAAGATCATTTAACACACAATTTGAGGCGTTCAACAATCGTCGATGAATTTTACAATTTATTTCACTTAAATTATCAAATTCTAGATATAATTTTGTAAGTGTAAAGTTCACCCTGAATTCTGTAAAGTCTCTTCACAAAATGATTTACGTCTGGTAGTTTGGATTATCATGTCCTAGTCTATCCTCTTTAATCCTGACATCGAGAGGATGTGTGTCCTTATTTGGTAAGTTTTCATTGAGATTTCTTCTAATTTGATGATGCGATGTTTGCACTGCAGGCTGTATCCCGATAGTGCCAGGCCTACAGCTGTATAGATGAAGTTTACTGGGGCTCTGCCTTTGAACGCTAGATGTCTCTGCGTAAAGTGCTGCATTGTGGCCCATGATGACATTCCCTGGTCCTCCACCCATCTCCAAATCCGTATACAAAGTATTACCAGGTGGAATTTTGCTTCCTAATATTGGAGCATTGCCGACTTCATCGGAAAGAATTGCACCTGGCTGAGATTGATATTCATCCACCCAAGAATTTGCAGACGCTGCAGCAGCTGCTCTGGCTGCAAAAGTTCCAGAATATATCACCGTAGGTGGCGCAGTAGTTTGGGAAGGGAATTCATCTCCCATTCGTCGATGCCTTAAATGGCTTGTTGGAATACTCCACGATGTATACATTGGTTTATTCCTTCTCCATGGCCACTGTATATCTGCTAGTCTCAGATATCGTCCAAATGTTAATAATAAAGTTGCTAAGATGACAAGAGCGCATGCTCCACCAACAGTTGTATATATGACAAATTCATATCACCATGTTTATCGCTGATGATAGTTGCCATTCCTGGAGAATCATCTTCTTCGTCAAGTTTCTTATCTGACGAATGTGAGCGAAGAGATAAAGCCTTACAACGTGATATTCTCCCCAGAAAGCTCAAGAAGTGTTGCATTAGTTTCAGCCAACATATGAAGTGGTTCTTCTTCCTTGAGGACTGCATCATCCAAACCTGCTTCCTCCTCAAAGGCATCTTCAGAGTCACTGCTGCTACAGCTTCAGAAGTGTAACCACACTAACATTTACCAGAAGCTGGGGAGGAGCCAAAACAACCCTATTAACTCTGACGTCATCATATTCTAAAGACAACCTTGCTGCCAAATTCAATTTTAAATACTTGGCAAAATCTTTTTGACGAAGCCTAACTATTGTTGAATTTCCAGCTAAAAGCAGAAGGTAACTTCGGCCTGTTGTAAGTGAAGACGGTGATGGAGAAGGAGGTGATTCTAATCGCTCATTGAAAGAATCGTCAAAGTATTTTTTAGATATTTTATCAAAATCCTGTTGTTCGGTCTCTTCTTCTGAGAGCTCTTGAAGTCTTTGTAACTCCATTTCGTGCTCTTGTTCCTCGCTATCACTGTCCCAATGGGCATAAGGGTTGCTCGAATCTAGAGGTCCATGATATATGCTGTATCTATCTACTTCTGGAGGTAAAGGCGAAGGGAAATTTGATGCTTCTTGTCTGCTTATTTGATCATTGTCCTGATAGATATCATTACTTTGAATAATATTATAATTCCCAGGAATAAAATCAGAAGTAAATGATCCATTTGTATGAAAATATGAAGATATTAACTTTTCGTCAATGGAAGATGTATTTATATGCGTTAGAGTCTTGTTTCTTTCATTTTGAAGGGTTGATGTGGACATTATTTGATGAAGGAAGGAAGATATTTCGATAGGACCGAGGAAATGGTTTCTTTCAGAATTGTTTGATGGGCCTGTTGGAATTTTTGTGCCGGGGTTTCCTGCAGAATCTAAGCTTGTATTTGGAGGTAAACCTTCTATTCTTATTACTATTCCTGATACTTCAATATGGGAAGACATGGATTGATTGCTATCGGAGACTCTCGGAAACTCATATTCTTCAGCAAATTTTTCATCCTGTGATGAATGCTCTGATGGAAGGGATGATGATTCAGTCATGATTTCTTCAGGATTAGCCGATGAGACACCTTGTGAATGTCCCGTGATGTAATATGTGACGTAGTCATTAGCAGGACCTGGGGATTGGTCCACTGTTTCAGTTTTGTCAACAGTAGGTGATGCTGCATCTCCATCGCTGATTTGTGAAGGCGATGGGATTAGGTCAGGTGATCCGGAGGTTATTGAAACTTCACTTGCAATGGTCAAAGATGTTCGAACATCATCCAGATGAGACACCGTCTGCTGATGACTAGTACTGGCTTCGATTCCCAATGTTGGTACTGGATCTGTAAAAAAAACAATAAAAATAAGTTTCGATTTACGCAGTGCAATAAAATATAAGAGTATTAAAAAAATAGTTATAACCATGCTATTTTCAATCAATCAACTATTTATGGAAGCAAACACATGTTTTGTTGCGTAATTTGATACTGATCCTTTCATAAATCACACAAAATTGTTCAAATCATGATTTAATGTAAATTTGAACATCTATTACTGACTTATGAAACTAACTAACTCACTCACTGGCACTATCGAACCCTTAGGTTCATGGCCGCACGGACATAAGCTCTCCATATAATCCCTATCCTGAGTCAATGTTTTCCAATCATCCCTGTATAATCTACTTCCCTCAAATCATAGTTAATGTTATTCTCCCACCCCCATTCTTGGTCTACCACTTGGGCGTTTTCCCTCTGGTTTTTCCTACAAGAAGTTTCCATGCATGTCTTTCATTCCCCATACGTGCAACATGTTCTGCCCATCGCAGTCTACGAGACTTAACTGTTCTCATTATATCTGGCTTCTTATAAAGACCATGTAATTCACTGTTATGCACTCTTCTCCATTCACCTGTCTGTTCATCTCTTTGGTCCAAAATTTTCTTAAGAACTTTATTCTCAAATACTCGTAATCTCCTTTCCTCCCTTAAAAGTAAGAGTCCATGCTTCGGATCCATATAATATAACTGGTAGAATAATAGTTTTATATATTTTCAGTTTAACGTTTTTTGAAAGGAGTTGAGAAGCCAAGAGTCTCTGTAATGTATAATAACACGCATTTCCAGAATTGAGCCTATGTTTAATTTCCTTGTGCATCTCATTCCTATTTGTGATTATTGTTCCTAGGTACCTGAATTCAGCCACTTCCTCAAAATTTCTCTCATTTGTCATTAGCTGTCCATTTCCATTATGTAATGTATTTTTATGTGTGACCATATATTTAGTTTTATTGATATTTACTTCCAGTAACAATTTCTTAGTTTTACTCAGTAGTATGTGTGTGTTGGCCTTTAGTATCTCCTCGCTATCGGCCAATAGTATTTATGAAATATGAAGAATATTATTAAAAACCTGGAATGAAGATTAGTACCCTAAAAATCTAAATATTTAGTGTAAATAATACAATTGTAAGCGATTTACAATACAAGAAAATTGAAAGAACTTAATGCGTTGAAAAATGGAAATATTTAGGAGTTCTTTTTTAACAAAGAAGGCAGTAACGATGATCAAAATATAAGTAGAATAAATTAAGGCAAACATTTAATGTATGTTTAAATTATATCTTAAAGGGAAAAAGGTAATTAACACACACATACACAATCCACCCCCCCCCAAAGATAGATATATGCAGAAGTATTGACCAAGGTGTTAAAAATGTAAATAGAGGTGAAGGAATGTAAAACGGAGATTAGGGAGAGATTGGGTTGTAAGAAAAACGAGATTAGATAAAGTAGAGGAACTTCGGGTAATTTGGACCCCTGTTTCGAATTTGTTGTTTTTCTTATTTTAATTAAGGGATTTGAATTTTGCTTAATTACAGTGATTATCATTAGTGTTGTAACTATGAAATATCATTGTTATTTTATTCAAATATGGAAACATCTTCATAATTTATAAACTTTTTTACGTTACAAGAAAGGTCCACTTTAACTTCCATACTCGGATAAATTGTACCCCGGTGTCAATTTTAGCTTTTAGTCTATTTTTAAGTTTGTTTACTCTATTAATTTATACAGACAGGCACAGATTAATCTGAAAATATTTAGGACTGATCATAATTAAAAAGCGTTTATATTACTTCAATGTTTTGAATAAAATATTGGTTCCGCGCCGTAGCCGAGCGGTTAAGGTAGGAAGCTTGGCGCAGAGCTACGGGACTTGCGCTGATTCGAGTCTCCATGGGGGAAGAAATTTTCTCATGGTATTTCGGCCAGTATGGGACCGGTGCCCACCCAGCATCGTGAGGCAATTGGGTAGCTACAATAAGTAGCGGCTCCAGGTTGAGGAACCAGCTATAACGGCTGGGGGACTCGACATGCTAACCACATGTCACCCCTACACTGGCTGTTGATCATCTACCTCTGTGATTGACACATGTGGATGTGAAGGGCCAGCAGCCGGCTGGTAAAAGGGCAACCGCTGAAAAGTGGAAAGACCCTCAATCGGATCAATCGGATCGGAATAAAATATTGTTGATAATAACATTCACTCGTCATTCAACTGCAGACAGCGACGGTCCTTAGATTTAGTAAAATTACAAGGATATTAAATAAAATTAAGTGAATGTTTTTTTTACAGATAGCATCCTCATTGCTAAAATATGCGTATTCGTGTAAAGTGGACCCAGGTCCTCGTGGAGGTTCCACATTAACCGAATTCCTTTATGTTTAATTATTTCATACAGCACCATGTCACATTATATCAAACCAAACCTGTCAGTATATTAAAACAGCACCTACATTATATAATATATTTAGGAGATTTTTAAACAATTATAAAATTCAATAGCTGATATTAAGAACTGATTCTTAGCTTAGATAGATGGAAAGCTCTGCGGCCATCGCTTAAGTGTTGGCGGTGAGCGATCCATTTTGGTCCTCCTTAATAGGTAGAACCCCGGGTTCCTGTAAAATACATTAGCCCCGGTTTAAATGTTGAATTAAAATTTGAAGTTAATTAGCAGAGTGAAGTCGGAAGCGGACCTTTTAGGGTTCTGTTCCAGCATTTGCTCTTGGATTGAGGGAAACCGCTTAAAACCTCAATCGGAATAGTCGATCACGCGGGATCTTGCCAAGTTTGGCTTTCGGATGACTCTATATTGGGAGGACCAAAACCGGACACCAGGCTTCTCTTTATTTAAGTATTATATATATATATATATATATATATATATATATATATATAAACATATGGTGCTGAAGTCTGGCAAATTCCTACCAGAGAAATGAAAAGAATTTTAAGTACAGAAATGGATGTTTTAAGAAGATCAGTTGGAAAATCTAGAATGGATAGAATACGAAATAAAGAAATAAGGGGTGTACAAGAGGAGCCAGACATCACAGACATTATAGAAAAGAAAACATTACAGTGGTATGGCCATGTCAAAAGAATGCCAGAGCAAAGATTGCCTAAAATTGTTATGGAATGGATCCCAATGGAAAGGAGGAAGAGAGGAAGACCGAAGAAAACTTGGATAGAAGGGTTACAAGCAGCTATGAATATCAGAGGAATGGAGGAAGATCGATGGATGGACAGAGAGGAATGGCGTTTGGTTTCCGGAAGTCGGCGGCAGCTGCCATGATACCGGATGATGATGATATATATACATACATTTATTTTCATTACTCTCGCTCTGATTTCGATTCTCGTTCTGACTCCGATTCCAAGTATTCGGCGATCAATAAAGTGTGCCCGAGTTAATTTAGAGACTTAAAATTCTTACAGCCGTAGAGCAAAAAGGACATAGATATTTTTCAGTTGGAATACTTCTCACTTGTAAATTATATAGATATATTTAAAATTACAACTATTTCACGAGTTGAATCAATAAACATCTGATCTTAATACTGATCCACCAACTTCTTAGTCTATCTAAGTGTATGTGATCGGTAGTGTCCGGATGTTAGGCACTTAAAAAGTTCAAAATAGGCAGGAAAAAAGGCACTAAAATCATTAATATAGGCACTAAAAATTCAAAATAGGCTCTTACAAGTACTCTAACCTGTGACTGGCCAACCTAAAAGCTAACCTAAAGCAATTTAACCTTTTCACTGCTGAGATATTTCCAGCCTTTAAAACCCTCCTTGCTCAATGCAGGGAGAAATATGGAAAAAGTTTATTTAGGTTCCTAGGAGATGGCAGTATATGCCTGCTTAGTTTGAAAGCAATGCAATACGTATTATATAACTAGCAGGCGTTTGGAGTTGAGAATGGATATACACACCCATAGCACAGCAAGCATTTTCTTTGCCAACGGATATACCCGTCCGTACCAGAGAAAAGGTTAAGCACTCTAACCTGTGAAAGAATGCAACACACAAAAATAAATAGCAAGTCCTGAAATTCTGAAGTACATACTCTATGCTGGCTGCACTGGAACATGTGTTGTTGTATAGAATATTCATTAATATCAATATGGGTGTCACGTCTTCATGTTACGTATGTAGTTAAATATTATAGAAAAATATATTGAAATAATCATTACAAAAATGTAAAAAAAAATATTGTAAATGGTGGTACATAATTTGAAAATAAAACCTTGTTGGCGCATGTGCGTGGTGTTTGCCTGGGACTTAGAAAAAATTCTCACTGCGCTTAATGTAAACTTCAGCTGAAAAGTTTACTTATCAGATCCCCTTAAATTGTAGTTAGCACGTTTTGTGCTTGTGTCTATGAAAAGCAAGGACGAAACATTCTCTCTCTCTCTCTCTCTCTCTCTCTCTGTTTATGGAAACTGGATAAAGCTTTGAAGAGCTTGTCCGCCTGCCCCTGTAATGCAGGACATACAAAGAACATGTCGGATCAAAGAACTTGTAGAGAAAGAAGTAATTAGGCAGATATTCACATGTGCTAGTGATTGGATTTTAACAGGTGCTTTACAACACTGCAGGCTTGGTTTTTAATTAAAGTAAGACAAGGGGGACAACATGTACGTAGACTAAAGTCCAGACTAACTTTTTTTTTTCATTCTGCACTGTTGGTAGTGTGTAAACTAGATCGAATTTTTTCTTTGTGAAAAATGTGTGATTTTTTATGAAACTGTAGAGAGACTTTTTGATGCGACGATCCTTTAAAGGTCTACCGCTGTGGCCTACAGATAGCGTGCTGCCTTGTCACGCAGCGGGCCCGGGTTCAATCCCCGGTCGGGACAGTTTTTCTGGGTGAGGTTTTTATCGGGGGTTTTTCTTCGCCTCTAAGACAAATGTCAGGAAACTTTAAGGCCGTAACGGTCCCAGAAATCATATGGCCATCATCATCCTCCTTCACCGGTGTGGAAAGCAACGGGAAGCTACCACACCTACAATTCACTAGTAAAGCATGAAAATGCTATGATTCCAGTGAAAGACCTGTCCTCGGGCAGAATTACTATGGATGGATCCTTTAAAGAATGCTGAACAATCATAACAGCTTGCCTGAATTTGCCTGATACGCAGCACTTCTTTAATTATTATGTACTAGGTAATACCCGGCGTGGGCTGCTACGACTAAATAAATGAAAATGTTTAGTTGAATAAATAGAAGGAAAAATAATGGAACACAATTCATAATTTAACATGTCTGAAGAAGGTACAGTGTACCGAAACATCTGTCGCTGAATTATATAATAAATATGAAAATCAAATAATACTACGTTTTATTTTTATTTAATTAATAAATAATTATACATTTATATTTCTTAGATATCCCGTGCTGATTACCTGGCGTTGCTCGGGAATTTACTTATCCCGACCTTCTTGACATAAATGGCCTGAAATACGAAAATTAATGTGTTTTATGTTTAGTCAAACAAGTGGAAGAAAACATTTATATCATAATTATTTTTAGATACCCCGTGCTGTTTACCCGGCGTTGTCCGGGAATCAACTCATCCCGATCCTCTTGGCATAAATGAGCTCAAACACGAAAATTAATGTACTTCTTATGATTAGTTGAATAAGTAAAATGAAAAACAATTATAAATGTATATCGTAATTATTTTAAGATCCCGTGCTGATTACCCGGTGTTGCCCGAGAATCTACATATCTCGATCATCTTGGCATAAATGAGCTAAAAGACAAAATTCGTTATTGTGAGTTATCCGTAAAAGAATACCCGCCATGTGCTGCTATGCTTGCACAGGAATCTACGTACTTGTCTCGATCTTCTTGGCATCAATGAAAGACAAAAAATGGTTATTGTGAGTTATCCGTAAGAGATAAACATATGCTGTCGTGGACTTTTTTGTAGAGTTTTTTGAGATATTCGATTCTGTGTACATTAATTTTGTGTATTTGTTATGGTTTAGGCAGCGTAAGCCATTTAAGCGTCCAAATAGCTACTTTTTTCATGTTTTCCACTACAAAGGGCGATTTTTAAGGGTGTAGGAGTTGAGTATCACAACTCTCTTATAGCCTATGTTCATGCAGGGAATCTCCTGAATATTTTACAAAAGGCCCCATCACAATTGGATCAACGGTATGGCCGCGCATAAAGCACAAACAAACATCCATATATATATATATATATATATATATATATATATATATTAGATTATGAATATAACTGGTGATAAGTATGAGGTCGGCAATATTTTAGTAACATTGCAACTCCAATATTCTGGTACTTGTCTCATTAATTGGAAAACGCCTATATAGTCTACCTAATGGTAACACAGGTCAACATGATTTTTGTCTCATAAGTACCAATAGTTGTATTTAATGCATTTTTTTTATCGTGTTTTCAAATATGTATTCGAAATTTCTCCATCACTCACAGTTTTTTTATTTCAATTTCAATTAATGGATTTAAATAATTAATTCTTTAATAAACGTTTTTTCGTCCATTTGACCATTGTAAAATAAAACCAAATGAGCTAACTCAGGAGATTTCAGCTATGGAAAAGAGATATCAAGGCAAATGGAATCCTAAAATACTGGCGGATTATTGTTGGACCATCAAGAGGGATGCTCCACAGGCGAAATATAGCAGAAAATCGTCATTTTTTACTTTCTAGGTCAGTCCGAATGTTCGAATCTTGTGTGGTTACGAATGTAGAAAATATTAAAGTGTCTGAAATTATAAATTCCTATATTTTGGAAACCTTGCGTGATGGAGAAAAACCGATTTCATATTTGAATTCAGGAGAAAAAATACTATCAGAATCACATATTTTTCTTTCTGAGACAAAAAAAAGTTTATTTTTTGTTGCTCAGTGTAATTTATGTTTCGATTCAGTTTCTAAAGGCATGTTATTAATGTGTGAGTACATTAAAATAAAACGGCAAACAGCATTGAAACGTACTAAATTCAGTAAATAATTTTATACAAAATAAATTATCATAAGTAATGCCACGAGTGATTTCCAATTTATCTGAAGGATTTGGAAATCAAGAGTGACATTTGTTAAGACTATTTAACCAATAACATTATACTGTTTACTCACAAATCATTATTTAAATATAGTTATTTTAAAATATTTATATATTTAATGTAAACGGCGATGTTTGAAAAAAAATCAGAAACGTTTGGTTATGCACTGCAACTTGATCATACTAATTATTGCCAAATAGGATCGCAATATTGTAAGAATGCACCCTAGTGGAGAAACAATGAAACACACCAAACTGTATATTATAACCAACATTATAGGTCATTATTTATTTTTTTGGAAATAATTCAGTAAAATCATTATTTAAAAACACAATTATTGAACAAACAATTATCAAATGTGTAGGTCGAAGGAATCTGTTCATTATTTGCTATATTCAACTTGTTTGTTAGAGAGTCAGTCACTGCAAAATAATGCTCTGACCTGTTCAGAATATTAAAAATGAGGAGCTTTTTATCTTGGTAATAAAAATTAGATAATTATCGAGGTGAAACACGATTGTGATTGATTATAAAACAAAATTCATTGAAACGTGATTGGTCATTGACTCCCATTTGGGGGATGAGTTAAACAGTACTCTTAAACCATCTGAAGTTTATTTTTTAAATAAATATAATTTATCATATGACGCGAAATCCGTTTAATTGTTTTTTCGAGGTACATCTGCTGAAGTTTCAGAAACCAATGAACTAAATCGTTTTACAGACAGATGAAAATGGTAGATAAAGAAATATCTTGCAGTGACCGACTACAAATACAATTCGCACCGCGTTGCCATGACTACAGAAACAGAGCGCACCGCGTTGCCATGACTACAGAAACAGAGAACAGTAACGATGAAATATTAAAGTTAGTAAAAAATTGTACCCGCCGATTATAAAAAAAACTCAATATGCGTTCATAAAACATTGGGACCCTGAAAATCGGCAAGGAAAAATTATCTTGTTTTAAAAAAGTAGCATACAAAGAGATG